>APFE030082102.1:4159-34594 GCA_000404065.3 Pinus taeda | reverse complement strand
TCTAATGGGCAGGAAACCAAACAGCTAACTCTTTATCCTCATGCCACACCCATGATTAATAACGATAATTCAATATGGTTAGATTATGAGGATGAGGAAACCCAACCTATTTTAACTGTCGAACAAGCTTTAACTCTCAAAGACTCAACCGAAGATGAATTAATCAGCAACTTTATTTCTGAACCTTCTTCGGTCAGCCCAGAAATACATAATCACTTCATCGTAATCTTAGAATCTGAATCCCAGCACAACCTTGAAACTGAAAATCTACCTCAGATATTAGCTGGTAGTCCCTCCAAAAGTATAACAGTAGAAATCGAACCAGGTAAAACATTAAATATAAATCCTAATCTAACAGATGATAAAAAACAACAGTTAATGAAGCTACTCAAAGAAAATAAAGAGGCATTCGGTTGGGATTATATAGACATGAAAGGAATTTCTCCTGAACTATGCACTCACAGTATGTATATTAAAGAAGGATCCCGGCCGGTTTGTCAACCCCAAAGACGAATGAACCCCAATTTAAGGGAAATAGTAAAAGAAGAGCTTCAAAAATTGTTAAATGTAGGATTTATATACCCCATATCTGATAGTGAATGGGTTTCTCCGCTAGTAATAGTACCCAAGAAAAATGGGAAATGGCGAGTATGTGTGGACTATAGAGCCCTAAATAAGGCCACCCAGAAGGACCATTTCCATTTACCATTCATTGATGAGGTATTAGATAACTTGGCTGGTAAGAAATTCTTTTCCTTTTTGGATGGATTTAGCGGATATAATCAGATAAAGATTGCACCCCAAGATCAAGATAAAACCACTTTTACTAGCCCCTGGGGGACCTTTGCTTATAGGGTTCTTCCATTTGGGCTATGTAATGCCCCAACAACATTTCAAAGAGCTGTGATAGGGATCTTTTCTGATATGATAAATGATTCCTTAGAAATTTTTATGGACGACTTTACTCCTTATGGCACAACCTTTGAAGATGCCCTACAAAATCTTGAAAAAGTACTTAAGCGGTGTATAGAAGCACATCTTGCCTTAAGTACTGAGAAATGTCATATGATGATGAATGAAGGCATTGTATTAGGCCACTTTGTTTCATTTTTAGGAATTCAAGTCGATCCCACAAAAATACAGGTAATTTTGACCCTCCCTATCCCCAAAACCCAAACAGAAGTGAGGAGTTTCTTAGGACATGCAGGGTATTACAGAAGATTTATCAAAGACTATTCTAAGATAGATTCTCCTCTGTTTTTGTTACTAACGAAAAATTTTGAATTTAAGTGGACTGATGATTGTGAAAAATCATTTGATCAGCTTAAACATCAGTTGTCCACAGCTCCCATTTTGAGAGGACCAGATTGGGCACTCCCCTTTCACATATCCTCTAATGCCTCAAACACTGCCATTGGAACTGTCCTGGGACAGGAAGAAAATAGTCTTCCCTATGCCATTTATTTTATTAGTAAAAACATGACTCCCGCAGAACTTAATTATACAGTCACTGAGAAAGAATTTCTAGCAGTTATTTACGCTATCAGTAAATTTCGGCATTACATTACTGGTTATACTACTTTTGTGCATACCGACCACTCGGCCATTAAATACCTAATGAATAAATCAGTTACAAATTCTTGAGTCACTAGATGGTTACTGTTATTACAGGAATTTGATATCACAATTGTAGACCGACCACGAAAAGAAAATGTAGTTGCTGACTTTCTTTCTCGGTTAAAAACTAATGAAAATATTCTAGTAGATGATTCTTTTCCCGATGAGTATTTATTTGCAATCTCTGCTCACTCACCTTGGTATGTAGACATTGCTAACTACTTAGTTGCAGGAAAATTACCATCACACCTATCGCATAGAGAAAAAAGGAAAATTATTCAGCAGAGCGCTAGGTACAGCTGGATAAGCGGCTGTTTGTTTCACAAAGGACTCGATCAGGAGATCCGGAGATGCATTGGTGAAGATCAGATTTATGATGTATTAAAAGCTTTCCACGATGGACCTTGTGGAGGACATTTCGCGGATAAAAGAACAGCACACAAGGTTTTTAGGATGGGATATTACTGGCCCTCAATCTTCAAAGATGCAAAGAAATATGTCAGGGCCTGTGATAGCTGCCAAAGAATGGGCCAACCTAATCACAGGGATGAAATGCCACTCAATCCCCAGGTAATTCTTGAACCATTTGAAAGATGGGCACTAGATTTTATAGGTCCCATTAATCCTCCATCTAATCAAAGAGTTTACATACTAGTATGTACAGATTACATGACTAAGTGGCTAGAGGCCAAGGCACTTATCAAAGCTAATGAGGAATCAGTATTAACATTTTTATTTGAAGAAATCTTCGTTAGGTTTGGATTGCCTAGGGAGCTAGTCACTGATGGAGGACCTCCTTTTAATTCTCATGGATTCAAAGACACATTGCAGAAATACCATATTAAGCATAGAATGACCACACCTTATCACCCCCAGTCAAATGGGCAGGTGGAAAGCACTAACAAAGTCATAGAAGCTATTCTGAAAAAAACAATAAAGGAGAACAAGAGGGACTGGTTTCAAAAGCTGCCTGAAGCACTTTGGGCTTATAGAACCACTTGGAGGAACACCACAGGCTTTTCACCCTATGAGTTAGTTTTTGGTAAAAATGTTGTTTTCCCTTTGGAGTTTGAAATCAAAACTTTAAGAACTGCTTTAGCTGTTAACTTCGATTTGACTGATGCACAGATAGCCAGGTTGCAGCAGCTACAAGAGTTAGACGAGAAAAGATTGGATGCCATCCATCAAACAACCATGATTCAGCAACAAAGAACCAGATGGCATGACAAAACTATTAAGCAGAAGCAGTTCCAGAAAGGTAACTGGGCTTTACTGTATGACTCCCGTTTCGAGAATTTCCAAGGTAAATTGAGAACAAGGTGGCTAGGACCTTATGAAATAGATGTTGTATTTCCAAATGGAACAGTCAGACTCTTAACGATTGATGATAATAGAACACCGTTATTAGTGAATGGATACCGACTCCGTCCGTATCAATGGACTGTTTCTAAGGAGGATTTCAAAGCTACCTGCATGGCAGAATTACACTATGTTTTTTTGGGGGAATTTGCTGCCCCTTAAGGCACTTAAATTTCTGTTCATTTATTTATTTTTAGATTAGATTTCTTAACTAATAATCCCTTCCAAGGGGTTGTTATGTTACAATTAGTTGTTTTGCAAATCTTACTTTCGGAGGATGGCTGAGAATAAAAATTCTAAAAGAATCACTTTGCAGCTTGGGAACGCTCTTCGGATCATAAGTCAAGTTTTGCATCATTTCCTGTTGCTGCAACACCATTTCCTGTTGCTGCAACACCATTTTCTGTTAATGCAATGCCATTTCCCCGTTGCTGCAACGCCACTTTCCGTCATTCCCTGTTGCTGCAACACCACTTTCCGTCATTTCCAGTTGCTGCAACACCACTCTCTGTCATTCCCCGTTGCTGCAACACCACTTTGCGTCATTCCCCGTTGCTGCAACACCACTTTCCGTCAATACAATATCATTTCTCCGTTGCCGTAACACCACTCCTCGCAGCTACCGCACAAGCTTATGTTCTGGCAAAATATCACTTTTCAACACTGCAATACCAATCCCAACACTTAACGAATTATCATCTTGATGGAACATATTCCGCTGCATTCAAGGGACCAGCCAAGCACTCTAATAAGTACACGTCGTCACTGCTACTTCCCGTCAGATCGCTTGTGTTTTCACGATTAAAAAACAGTTCAAATTATGATTAAGCCAGAAAAAGACAAGATAAGACTTTTGCGTGCGACTAAAGGTAAAAAGTAAAGGTACGCATGTTTAAGTGTGAATATTAATTTATAGTTAATGCGGAGATGTGATACGACTGCCGAAATCATTATACTGCCAATCAAATCATTCAGCCGTAGATTTGGGGGGGATTACCAAAATATCACAATTATTCCATAACACGTTAATCGCCGCCACCCTTACTCCTCGCGGTAATATCTAAAACTCACCTTGCCATGGCATACCCTCATTTGTAACGGTTTTCTCTGTTTCAAACTCGGAAACTAGGCTCTGTATTGTGTATTGTTCGCCGGATCAGCAGCTATGGGAGGAAATCTGATCACATATGAACCTGGCACAACAGCGCTACTGGAACTCTACCCTGAGGTTTATCAAAATTTCCTGCAAGCAGGGTGGGTAGACTACTTTAGAAGACTCCCAGATTTCAACACACAGCAGGTGTTGGAGTTCGCATGCAATTTAAGAGAAGGATTTTCTACAGTCCAGGGAGTACGTATTCCGGTAACAGAGGAAGATGTAGCCCAACTCTCTGGGCTACCAACCAACGGTATACGCTGGTTCAGCCGGAAACATGTGATTTTGAATGCGCAACAATGCTTCTTTCTACCAGGCGAACACGTAGAAGCTAAAGGTAGAGGGGTCACTCTTCAGTCACTGCCTCCACCATGGCCAAAGGTCGTGGAGTTTGTCAAGCAGTATTTAACTTGCGAAGGTCGTTACCAGGTAATTTACCAACATGAATTCGTTTTGTTAAATCATTTGAGGCATCGACAGTTGATAAACATGCCCTATTATCTATTGGGTTGTCTAAAAAACATGTCACATTATGCTGAAAAAGTGAAGCATCCAGCCCTTTCCCTCAAACACCACAGATTAGCCCAACTCTTAATAAATAGAGGCTTTTCTCTAATCCACCCACCCCCTGTCATTAATCCTCCCCAGCAAATAGAAGAAGATCCTCAGCAGGAGGAGGAAGTTCCCCAACATCCAGAACAAAGACCTCAGGAAGTTCCCCAACAGCCAGAGCAAATACCTCAAGAAATTCCTCAGCAATCAGCAGCAGAAACACCCCTGCAGAGGACCCCATCCCCCAATGAAGCTCAACCATCTACCCCCATGCTTCATATTTCCACTGATGACTCTGAGGATAATACCCCCATCATTTCTCTTAAAAGAAAAAAACAACAGGAAACTGAAACTCCACCAAAAAGGAGAAGAACCAGGGCTTCGATCAAAGCAGCTGCTATTCTTGATAGTTCCCCCAGCCTAAAGGAAAGTGACCGAAAAAGAAAAATTGTTGATTTTCCTACCTCCTTAAAGAGGCAGAGAAAACGGTCAACTGTAGTAGTTAAACTTACCAGCCCTGTGATCCCCAGTTCTCCACCTATTATCCTAACACCCCGTATTCCAATCATTCCAGAACAGTCCCTTTCCTCACCCTCTGCGGCTGAGATGCAGAGCATTGACAGCGTTGTGACAGCATTTTCTGAGGCAGCTGATACACAAGAACCACCTGCCGAAAAATATAAAATAGACACCCAAGGTGATATTGGGCAAGTGGCTGCTACACAAGAACCAGCCACTAACCCAACAGGTGACACACAAGAACCACCTGTTGGGGATGCAAGTGCCCAAATGGACGTGGAACAACAATCCCCTCCTCCACTAGAGCCTGCAGATACGCAAGGCTCGCCTACCATAGCCTCCTTGCAGGAATAAATTGAGTTTTTAAAATCTCAAATCAAGGATTATCAGTAGGAGATAATAATGGTTAAGGAAGCCTACCAGAATGAATATAATCTCCACTTCTTAACACGGGTAGCGACGGTAACAGAAAAGAGTCAATACAATGAGTACATGTGCAGTGAGTGTGGTGAACTGTACACTCAAGCAGGATATAAGGTAGTACAGGTCCCAATGACTGAAGCTAATCCACAACCCCCTGCTGCTGAAATCAAAACAGAGCAACCTGCTGTTGTAGTCAAAACAGAACAACCTGTTGTCACACAAGAACCAGCAGGAAGAGCAGCAGAAGAAATGCAACAACCTGCTATCACACAAGAACCAGCAGGAGCTGCAGGAGTAGAGAAAGAACAACCCGCTGTCACACAAAAACCAGCAGGTTTTCTAAAAATTGTAAAAGAAGAAACAAGGCAGCCTGCTGTCACACAAGAACCAGCAGGAGCTGCAGGAGCAGAGAAAGAATAGCATGTTGTCACACAAGAATCAGCAGGTTTTCCAAGAGTTGTGGAGGAAGACATAGAACCACCACGGCCCACCCAAACTACTGCAGAGCAGAGATCCTTTAGTAATGCTTATGCACAGACTGAAGTCACTGAACACCACTGTGTTAGTGACGCTTATGCATAGACTGAACTCACTAGACTCCATCGTGTCAAGGATGCCTATGCACAGACTGAAACTCCTTCTGTCAATAATGCTTACACGGAGACCTCTAGTTTTCAACAACTAAAGGACACATGGAGAATAGAATATGAGCTTTCACAAGGGAAGGCATTCCAACAGCAGAAGTCAATTTGGTTCAGCTATGCATACAGAAATTGGGATGCATTGGAACTGTCTAGAGCCCCACATAAAGAAAATAAGGAGGTAAAAGCTAGGCTATCCTGTGCCTTTGATCTGGTTCAGAGGATATTGGCTACAAGAAAGCCCTCTTTCAACTATGCAGTATTCTTGAGAGAACGGTTGGTATTCTTGCAAATAAAAGCAATTAGAGATGGAAGACCATACCAAGTTAATACACCTGACCAGTTTATTGAAAAATTCAAAGAAGCACCACATAATGATCAACATTTGCTTTGTGAACTCTATCGTCACAATGAGGCTATGCCTGAAGATAGAGCGATGAATATACTTCCTATTGTTGGTGATATTCAAATAAGAGCCTTCATCTCTTTTCTAGCTAATCAATTAACTTGGAAAAATGCCTATATGTCAGCAGAACATAATGAGCACAACTTCCTCCTTTGGATTCGAAATGAACCACACAATCCAGCTACCTTCATTGCACAGCATCGGAATTATGTAAGTAATCTAGAATTGGTTGACCATATAAAGAAGCTACAGGTAGCGGTCTTGCAGGACTATCAGCATTATGTGAAAACAAAAGGGGCACTGGTCGTTGAAGCAAACAAGTTATTCTGGGAACATTGTCCCAGAGAAAGACAGGAATACCATCCCTACATGGAAAACTGTGCTGAGAGGTGGATCGACTATCATTTTCATTTCCCTCTCTTATGGTTACCTGGTCAGCAATATAAGGCTCATTATAAACTGACCAAAAACGAGGAGGTAGCAGTATGGCAGCAAATACAGAATGTTCAGGGATTCAAAAGCAGGTCGGATAAAGCCTTCTCGAGCTACTGTATCAGCAACTTACATTGTTCATCCCAGTTCTCCGACTCAGATTCAGAATAAACGTTGCATGAGGACATGCAACCCTTTCAGTTGGGGGGGATGTTAGGACTCTGTATTGTCTACTTTTGACCTTACATTTTGTTATGATATTACCCTTTTTAGGCTATAAATTAGAAACCCTTTGATATCATTTTTGCCTCATCATCCCAAGGTATGAAGTAACTCTCCTCATTTGCTATATGTTTAATTATTCAACACATATTCATGTTATCTTTACAATTAATCTTTGGAAATTGGCTTAGTCGCTGACAATTGATTGGAATTGTTCAAAGTCCACAGAATCATAATTCACATTTACTGCAACACCAGAAATAGCAACTGTGTAGTTGCTGCAACACCAGAAGCAGCAACTGACTAAAGCAGGAAAAGTCTTAATTTGCGAAAGATGAAACAATAACTGTCTGAAGCTGGCAAGACTATACTCGGCCGATGATGATAAAGCATGATCAGTCAATTTAGTCGCAAACGCGGGAACACCAGGAACAGCATGAAGCGCTTTAAGGAACGGTTAAGATTTACCAAATTAGCAACAACAGCAGAATAACCAAGGATAGCAGAAGGACCCCGAGGAGATAGACGAAGACCACCTGTTTTGCAATAGCGGAAAGATCCGATTAACCAAGGACGACAAAGATATACATTGTTGTAACAGTATGTTGTAATAGGAATTAATTTCCTATTTTTGTACAGAAGAATTAAACTGAAGGACAATCTATTGTAATAGATGTCTCCTCTATAAAGAGGAGACATCTACAGTTGAAAGACTAGCATGTGATATAGGAATATTGTGGTGCTGAAGGCGGAACCTCTGTTGTAATTGAACTCTTGGCAGATGAATAAAGCATTGTTATGAGCATTTTAACTTAGTATTTGTGTGCAGGGGAATCTTGTGAGAGGGACAGGGCCCACATTCTTCACAAGATTCACCCATTCCTCTCCTGTCAAGTGTGTGTTATTTCTATACGTGTTTAGACTTGCTTCTGATATTTCCTTTTTGTTGATACGTTGTTCCTTCAATCGATTGGCACTGTGAGAAGTGTGTCACCGGTGAACAGGATTTTTGGTGTGTATTGGCGACTGGTCACGGAGGCAGGTGTTGGACGTCCTTATTCTGAGGACAGGGTCCTGGTCCTCTGTTACAAACACCCATCAGTTTTCTGCAGATTTGTTACCTTTACTCAATTTCATTTCATTTCTGCAATAGTTTTAAGACTGCTGTAACGCAGAGTAAGCGTTTGATAGGAATTAGATTTGTTGTACTACAAATTTTAATGCTTTTGAAATTAAAGTGCATACAGTACGAGGTACCTTTGAAACAAAATGACTTTCCCGGGTTGACAAATTAATGTGGTACTCGACTGTTTAATCAATAAACAATTCGAGTAACCAACACTCACTACCACTTGTACATGTACACGTACTACCACATGTACCTATACTTGTACCACCACATGTACATGTACCTATACTCTACTGCAACCTTTGCATAATCTCCATATACCTGACATCTTGCTGATGTGGATGCAAGATCCTATCCTGTAAGTCTGTCCCATAGGAGCTCATAGTTGCTAAGTGATTTGCCCGTATCTACTTGCTAAGAGAATTTGTGACCCTATTCCCCTTTCCTTTGATGTACCTGATCTTGAATTCAAACTCACTGATCGTGGCAAACCATCTACCCTGCCTGGCATTCATATTCAGTTGGTTAAGCAAGTATCTCAACCCACTCTAATCACTCATCAGTACAAACCTCCTGCCCAGAAGATAGTGCCTCCACATCTTTAACGCATGTATGATCACTGCCAACTCAAGATCATGTGTCGGATAGTTGTGCTCATGTTCATTTAGTTTCCATGACTCATAGCATACCACATGTCCATCTTGCATAAGGACTTCATCAAGTCCTCTCTTGCAAGCATCTGTACATTCTACAAATTCTTTGTTTGGATCTATGATATTTAACATTGGAGAATGTGTCAAAAACTGCTTAAGCCACTCAAAACTGGCCTCACACTCCTTTTTCCATTCAAACTTATTACCTTTCCTTTGCAATGATGCAATAAGATAAGAAATACGTGAGAATTTCTTAATAAACCTCCTGTAGTAACCTTCCAACCCCATGAAAGATCTCACCTCATCCACATTTCTAGGAGCTACCCACTTCATGATGACCCTTATATTTTTTGGATCTACTACAATGCCCTCCTTGGAGACAACATGTCCCAAATAATGTACCTCAGTCTAAAAGAAACTGCACTTGTTGAGCTTAACTTACAATTGATGCTCTCTCAACAACCTCAACACTGTTGCCAAATGCTCGGCATGCTCTTCCTCATTTTTAGAAAATACCAACATGTCATCAATGAACACAATAATAGACTTATCCAAATACGAACACAACACACTATTCATCAAGCACATAAATGTAGCTAGGGCATTAGTCAAACCGAATAGAACTACAACAAACTCATAATGCCCATACCTAGTCCGAAAAGTTGTCTTGTAAATGTCCTCCTCTTTGATGCGTACTTGATGATATTCAGATCTCTTATCAATCTCCGAGAACATTGCTGCTCCGTTCATCTGATCAAACAAATCAGTAATCCTCGGTAATGGGTACCTGTTCTTGATGGTCGCCTTGTTCAACTACCTATAATCTATGCATAATCTGAGAGTACCATATTTCTTCTTTACAAACAATATCGGTGCGCCCCAAGGTGATACACTTGGTCTAATGTATCCCTTGCCCAACATTTCCTTCAATTGCAACTTCAACTCTACCAACTCAGATGTGCTCATCCTGTAAGGTGCTTTTGATGTTGGAGCTACCCCTAACACTAACTCAATAAAAAAAATTACTTCCCTGTGATGTGGAAACTTTGAAATCTATTCGGGAAACACATCCTGAAACTGTTGTAGAACTAGGTATCTGCTCAAAACATCTAAATCCTCAACTTTCTTACCCTTGTCACTAGAAATGTGCACTACGAATAACACACACCCTTTCCTGCGACTACGCTTTGCTTGCATAGTTGTCACCATCCTAAATGATGTGGCTTTCTTCTTTCCCTGTAAGACTCTTGGTTCCCCGTTGTCATCCACACACTCAATTTATTTTTCATATCAATCCACCTTGGTCCTATGAAGGTACAAACAATCCATGCCCAACAACATACTGTATGATCCCAACAATAATACATTCAAATGTGTTGCGATAGACATACCATTTAAATCAAATGCACAAGCTCTTACCCAATGACGAACTCACTTCTTTGTACCTATAGCCAATTGCACTAACCAAGATTCTGCATGCAATTCCTTACTCAAACCACACTTATCCACCAATTCAGGACTAACATAACTTTAATTAGATACAGGTTCAATCAAAATAGAAATAACTTGATCACAAAGCTTAATGTCCATCTCAATGATAGATGCCTGATGGTCTGCTTGTTTGTTATCTAATGTTGCGGAAATACGAGGAACGCTCTGACCAATATCCCCAACAGTCTGTTCCTCCTGCACACTATATATCTACGGCTTACCACCCTAATTATGTGGCCAATATCTCTTAAGTTGTTCCTTTCTGCATGTCAAACACTCTAACCGACTAGTACCCATCACCTCTATGTAGCTTTCGTGATCCGTGTCCCTGTCTAACTTTATTGAACCTCTTTTGTAGTGCCACATTTTCCTTCTCATCAACATTCTAAGGCCTTGTTCTTTTCGACTGTCATTTACCTTTACCTTTATCCTTATCCTTCCCTTTCCATTCTTGTTGAGATTCATTCTTAAGCTTTGACTGTTCATAGCAATGTTTCAATTTCCCAATAACTTCCTCAAGTGACTAGGCTCATCATACTCAATCTAATCTCTAAATGCTAATGGCAATCCACTAACAAATCACTAAAATTTAGCCTCCTCATCTTTAAGATACAATACATACCTCAATAACTCCATGCTCTTGGTCATGTACTCTTCATCTGTCATTGATCCCATCTTTAGCTTGTATAATTCTTTGGTCTTACTATCGTAGTACCTTTCTAGAAAGTACTTCTTCCTGAAAAGCCTCTTGAACTCATGCCAACTCAAATCATGTCGTGATGTCTCTGACCCGCTTCACATCTTCCCACCAAATGTCTACTTTACCTTTCAAATTGAAGATAACGATTCTAGCCTTCATGTTTTCTGTGTACTCATGCAACTCAAAGAACTTGTTCATCCCAAGTATCCAAGCCTCTACATCTTCTGGTTTCTTCAAGTCTCCATCAAAAGTAGGTGGCTTTTCTTTCTTAAACTCATCTAGAAAGTATCCCCTATCACTCCTCCTATAAGGATGATAACAATGAAGATCATGATGCCTGTCAGATCCAGAGCTAGAATAGTACCTGTATCCATCACCTCTCCTATCCAGAGTATCCAACAATATTCCATCTCTAACAATGTCATCTCTATTTGAAATGTGACCACCATTAGACCTACTACCATATGCCCCATTATTTATGTCCTCTTGTCCATGGCTGAACCGAAGTGGCCCTTTTCTCTACAATTCCGACAAACTTTGAAGGAATATAGCATTCACCTTTGCTTGGTTCTCTTGTGCTTGCTGGTGGGCTCCAGTATTGCAGTAATAATGCTGCAACTCCTGGGACTCCCTTCTTTACTTTTATCAACCCGGTAATTCGTAACAAACTTGGAAGCGACGGTGCTGTATGCACAAGTACTAGCTCTTGCCACAGCTGTCACTTGGTCAGTTGGTACAAGTCCGCTAGGAGCTTAAGCCAACTTCTATGAGCTCTGAGAAGAAGCTTTTTAATTGATGGACGAAAGCTAACTCAAAGGAAGCTAATCTACTTGCGAAAAGAAACTGAAAAGCTGAAAGGAAATGCAAACCCTAATTTTACCAGCTAGCCCTACTGATGCAAGAAAGAGGATGCAAGCTACTGAAAGAGATACCATTAACTTCTAGGAAGGTAAAATACATGTGTCTAAGCTACTTCTATCTGAAGAAAACATCTTTTTGTATTTTTGACTAAGTTGTCAAAATTATCATGCATGTGATTTAACTGTTTTTGAATATGCAAAGGTGGATTGGCGAGAGGAAATGCTTGCAGGAGTTCGGGAAGGTTCGGAGAGGGCCTAAGGGGTCCCTAGCACCCTTCTAGAGAGTTTCACAGAGTTTGGCTATCAAGAAACCGCTTTCGTGAGCTTCTACAGGAAGTCTGCAGGGGTTCTACAGGATGTTCTGGAATTTCTACAGGATGTTTTGTAATTTTCTATAGGATGTTCAGAAAGGGGATTTTGGAGGATTGATGTAGGAAGAAAGGTGAAGGAGTGGGTATGGAGGTGAGATAAGGATGTGAGGAGGTCCAGGGCTTGGTGAATGGAGCTGAGGAGTAGCAAGGATGGTTGGATTTGTTCAAGGAGGGGTAGAGAAATGTTGCACAAAAATATGGGAATTTAGGGCAAAGCGAATGAATGTAGCAAATGTAAGGCAAGAATCTGGGTTGGAGGATGGAGCAGGCGGGATTGATGGAGTATGGGTAGATAAAGAAGCGTTACAGGTGCTCTGCAAGTTATTTTTCAAACTGAACAACCAAAGACTTGGAAAATCAAGGACCTAATTACTTTGACCTAATCTGACCTAGATAACAACAAAGAAAATGAATAGAAGTCTATTTGCAACAAAATCATGTGAAGTAACTATGCAACTAAGCAATCATGAACCTAAGCATGCAACCACAACTGATATCAACTTCAGCAAATGAGAATCTAACACTAATAATTGCATGGTGAAGCAAAGATAGTGTTTTTGGTGGCAGCAAGGTCACCTTGGTCCCAGCTCATGATCCCACTGAGGGAGAGGTGAGATCCAAGGTGCTTGATAGCCTTTTTCTAAATATCTTCCCTGTTATATACCTATCAAATCAATCTAAACACGAAAAGCCTTCTTAATCATCAACTATGATCTAGGTAACCAAGCAAGATTCTAATCTACTTAACAAAAATTATTTTGCAAAGACATAAAAAACAAATAACAGTACACAAAGGAAGCCTTGGCACTTGGGTTGGGCCCAAACCCAAGAGCTACAGGCTCCTAAGAAAAACTTAGAACTGATGCCAAATAAAGTTGCTTTCCATTACTCAAAAATAACCATGTCACAAGAAAGTTATACAATAACAGCTACAAAATGAGCTGAGAAAATAACAACACTCTAGTGCAAAAAAAAAACAGTCCAAAAAGTAACCTACGAAGGTTGGAAGCCTTCCTATTTATGCACTATGAGGGTCTCCACCAGCCCTCCTTAACTCAAGGGGCTTAGCTACTCCAACTGCCAGTGATCAACCACTTTACCCAAGACTGCTCGGTTGCCCTTGGGAATCCTTTTTGGTGTCCTGCTAAACTCTGAGCTGAGGGTGGTGATTTCGAGGAAGGGGCCATTTAATGCAAGGGACACCCTTCCTACGAATCCTCACCCTTGTTCCTTCATGCTTGGCTGTCATCTGGCTCATAATTGCTTGGCCTTGGTCCAAAATTTGTCCAAAAATCTGCATTAACAACGTGTTAGCCTCCTTGGTCAAGTGACTATCCTCATTCGTTCAACTAACATAAATATACTCAAAAAACATGCATAAACTATGAAAAACGGTGGATTGATGAAGAACAACTAGGCAAAATGAGCCCAATAAGTTACCCAATTCTGGGGCTCATCACTTGCATGATTTGGTCGTTGTCTGCCTTACAACTCCTTATTTCTTCCTTCAAGCTTCTCAATGTGTCTGCCAAATCAAAAGAATTCCCAACACCATGCCGCTCATCTGATTCATAGGGAGAGTCTTTGTAGTTTACCATCTTGCCAGTCATTTTGATCTTTCTCCCGTAAAGTATAATATGTCATCTAAACCAAATCATAATAAACCAACGTACCTTAGCAAAATTTGGGGAGGATATCTCATTTGCAAGATCATCAAATCAACATGATATATGTATAAACATAATCATAACAACATATATACATATAATACATAAACACATAACCATGTAACCATTAGTATAGCTAGAGTATAGTCATCAATGCATGACCATATCAACTACACATACCATGACCTCATGCATGACAACAACAACCATACCAACTTACACTAAAAATACGCAAGCATAAACAACACATAACCAATCATACACTCATGACGACATACTTCATAATCCCCTTCCACATGGCGACATCGCTACAACCATGACTAACACCATGCATATGAAACAAGCACATAGACCACAAGGATGATTAACCACACACGAAAACGACATGAATTCATGACCAACACACCACCCACCTAGTCTGAGGGGCGAACCATGCTCTGATACCACTCTGTAACACCTATTCCCACATCTGCCTAAGTAACCGGCCAACCAGGGTAAACATGTCATGAGAGGCTACTATAATTGGATTCAACCTCCTAGATGACCTTAAGGAAGTGGAACTGACAAAAACACACCATACAAACCTTCAACATCAGCATTAGGACCCTCAGGAACCATCCCAATATTTTTTCCAATCAACCCCTAGGTCCCACTAAGATTTTAGGCCACTCGACCTTTGGATTCTCCCATGCTATGGGCCTGATAGCGTCTAAGAGGCTCTGGACACTCTCATGACAAGGCATGCTAGCATCTAGGGACTATTTTTCTCAGTGTTGTGTCAGTGTCCTTGGGATTTGAACCACTTTTTCAGGCCCAGAGCCCAGGTCACTGCCCATAAATGAATGATACCTTCAGAACATAAATATAACAAGGAAACAATGATGCAAAAGTAAATACTTGAAAAAGCCCTTAACTCGACCCCTACTAGCCATGACAGACATTTTGTCAAACACATCACAAATATGTAATCTACATGTGTAAACAACAGATTTAAGAATATAGATCACATACTTATTTGAGAATCACTAAGAACCATTATTCCCTCATATCATTTGTTGCATTATCATCTATTAGGTCATAGATACATTGTTCATTCATTTACAAGTAAAAACATGATGAGAGCCATACATAGGCACTGTTATAAAACACATACATAACCAACATAATCGCAACAAAAATACCAATGAAATCAAAATCATATGATCCACATATAAACCAATGTAATACTCATAGAAATACAAGGAGAAATAACCTCATATTGATGATGCAAAATCCAAACTCGGGATGAGACTAAAATGTTCCACCCGAACATAGAATGGTTGAGCCAAATCTCTCTTTAGCCATTCATCCTCATGCCATATTCCAAGAATGAATGTGGTACTCAAACCAAAAGAACCAACCAGGACATCCCGAGGCTAAACCACCTCACCCTCATCAATAGAAACTAGGCTTTACCGTAATCTATCTCAGATCACTAGGCCAACACAATGAACATGTAATAGCAGGCTTTACTGTGATCTCCACCAGATCACTAGGCCAAAACAAGCATGAATGCCACCAGATTTCTCCACCTACACCATGACGAATTTTCATGTCTCCTAGTCTCTCAGGCTTTACCGAAATCCACAATATGATCCAGGGATCACTAGGCCCTAAACCGAGACACCATCCTCTAGGCTTTACCGTATATCCTGCCATTCACTGACAAGGATTCCTAGGCTTAATAAAGGGAAACCACCTTTAGGCTTTACTTTATTTCCCGCCATTCACTGGCAAGGATTCCTAGGCCCACTAAGGAAACACAATCCTAGCTTTACTGCAACCAACAGTCTGGCTCAGGGGTCATTAGGCCAGTGGATTTATCGTGATCCATAGTCTGGTTCAGAGACCACTAGGCCATGTGTTCTGTCATTCAGAGATCCACCTCACTTAGCTTTGAATCCATTTGACAATCCAACTCAACCAAAACATGAGAACCCCATCACACCATGGCTATCCTAAAATGGCAAGGCTAGGTTGAAAACGTTGTCACACCTGGGAAAACTCATGCCATAACAAAAAAATAACCACATGAAATACCATGCATTCCAAATCTAACAAGGAAAAAACACATGAAAATCGATACCCCTAAAGAATATTGTTGTAGTTGCTTGATCCTGCTCTTCCTTGCTTGATCTTTGCTTCCTCTTGCCTTCTTTTCCTTTCTTGATCCAATGTCAAAGTGCTCCAAGAAAACTTTGTGTCCAAGAGTGAGAGAGAGAGAGAGAGAGAATAATGAGAGAGTTCCAAAACTAAACTGACAAAGGTTACAAACTGGTCCTCAGAAGCCTTTTTATCAATTAGGCCTATATTTTATTCATTTTCCATTATTTTCCTTCATTTTCCTCCTCACATACAATCTGTGACATTTCACCTTCATTTTCTCCTAATTGTGTCAAAAATTCCATTTTTCCTTTCCAGAGCCTTAGCCATTTCCTTTGCGAATTTCCTTATCCATAATAAATCGAACGAAGGGAAAAATGCTCACCATATGCTTCTTCTTAATGTTTATCAACCACTGTAGTGTATTTCTTAGGGATTTGAGATTATTTATAACATTAATTTATATATAAGCAATTTTTATTTAGCAAAATGGTCCATTATTTAAAAATTAAAAATTAGATTCGTGCCACATGGCTCCCCACCTACCAATTTCCTAGGGATTTGAGATTATTCTAATTCTAATAAGTTCCTCCATGTTGAGATTATTCCAACTCTAATAAGTTCTTCATTATTATTTATAACATTCATTTATATATAAGTAAATTTTATTTAGCAAAATGGTCCATTACTTTTAATAAATTTAAAAAATTAGATTTGTGCCACCTAGCTCCCCACCTACCAATTTCCTAGGGATTTGAGATTATTCCAATTCTAATAAGTTCCTCCATGTTGAGATTATTCCAATTCTAATAAGTTCCTCAATATTATTTATAACATTCATTTGTATATAAGAAAATTTTATTTAGCAAAATGGTCCATTGCTTTTAATAAATTAAAAAACTAGATTCGTGCCACATGGCGCTCTACCCACCAATTTCCTAGGGATTTGAGATTATTCCAATTCTAATAAATTTCTCATTAATATTTAGAACATTCATTTATATATAAGCAAATTTTATTTAGCAAAATGGTCCATTATTTTTAATAAATAGATAAAAATTAGATTCCTGTTAGGTAGCTCCCACCCACCAATTTCGTAGGGATTTGAGATTATTCCAATTCTAATAAGTTCCTCCATGATAAGTTCCTCGTTATTATTTATAAAATTCATTTATATATAAACAAATATATAACCAACTATTTTCCTACGTTTTAACTATGGTGTAAATAAATTCCATCCATTCTGGCGTTAAGATGTCCCTTAACATGTTCGAAGATCATATTGTCTACTCCAATCTTCTGCTCTTGCTAGAAGAATGTGGGCTACAAGTTCTGAATGCTATGTCTTCTTTGATTAATAACAAATTTTTTCATACCATATATAACAAGGTATTTTCCTATAATCGTAGCAACAACTTACTTCCTTGTCTGCTTTACATGTATCTTAACATACATATATTTGTACGTTGTCACAGGTGTTTAATAGTGGAAAATTTTATATGGAAAATGTCTATGGGCATTTGGCCGACTTACAGGACCTTGACTCTCGAGAGGAATATGTGTCATCGCAGAAATGAGGAGTACAAGGTTTGACCAACTTATGCCACGAATCTCCATGAGATTAATTATATGTCCGCTATAAATTTAGTAACTGAGTGTGGTTTAGATGTTAATGATTTGAAAGAGCGTTCTATGGAAGATTGCTTTACTTTTCAAATACAAATGTATAAAAGTAGCTCAGATATGGATTTGGTATGTCCTAGGTTTTCAATGTGATATTATTGTAGAATTAGGTAAAGTAGCATGAATGAATTTATGCTCTAAAATTAACTAGCAATCATTCAATAAAAAAATTTCAAATTGCAAGCTAATCTTATTGGTTTTTTCTTTAAAGATTAATATTGATCTATTTTAATCACAAATCTAAGAAGCGTTTAGAGTGATTAATATTGATCTATTTTAATCACAAATCTAAGAAGTGTTTAGAGTGATATAATTTCTTCTTACGTAAATTTTTTTAAAGTGCAAAATTTGAAAAAAATGTTTACATCTCAAAGATAAAATTGACAAAAACAATATAGCTCAAATATAAAAAAATAACATTACTTGAAATGCTTAAAAAAAATTTAACCATGAAAATCTATTTCTTTTCATTGTACATATTAGTTGACATTGAAATATTTTACTTATGAAGTACATTGTTTATATTAATAAGTTCCATGATAAGTTGCTCCATGATTAATAAATTATGAGATTAAGAAATTATGGTTGATGTTTTGAAATGCCAAATTGATTATAAGTGAAATAGATGAAGTAAAAATATAAAATTGTTTTTTTTTTTTTTTTAAACATATCATACATTAAAAAACTGTAAATTTATAGATTTAAAATTTCATCAATAATATTTCACATGATATATTTAAAAAAAAAATAATATATGCAAATAAGATTAGAATAAATGAATTTATGAATTTACAAATGCTTATTTCATTTCATTTTATATTAATTTATTTTTGAAAAATTCATTATTTATTATTCATTTGTTTTTAAGATTTTGCACTATAGTTTGATTTTTTTTCATTAAAGAAACCTATAAAATAATAATCTATAGGGTTTATTAATCTAAGACTTCATATTCCGAGGGTATAATATTATTCATAGGGTTTATAATGTTAATATTTATGCTTACTATAAGTCCATTGGGTTTATAATCATGGTCAACCATAGTCCAACGTCACATTGCAATAAATATTTTCTCAATATGAAAAACAACGATTGTTGCATTGCAACAAGCATTGTTTCAATATGAAAATCAGCCATGGTCAACCATGTTCCAACGTCACATTGTGACACTGATTGTCTCAATATGGAGATCAACCATGGTTGACAATGGTCATCCATTGTCCAATGTCACATTGCAACAAACTTTGTTTCAATATGAAAATCAATCTTGGTCAACCATATTCCAATATCACATTGTGACAAATATTTATCTTAGGGCTTATATTCTTTGGGTTTATAATATTTATCTTAGGGTTTATATACCTTGGGTTTATAATATTAATCCCTTGGGTGTAATATTATTCTCTTGGTTTATATTATCAATTCGTTGGGTTTTTAATCCCTTGGGTTTATAATAACAATCCCTTTAGGGTTTAAATACCTTGCATTTATAATATTAATCCCTTGTGTTTAATATTATTATTTTGGGTTTATAATACCTTTGGGTTCAATCATGGTCAACCATGGTCCCAATGTGACAAAGGCTATCTCTTGGTCCAACGTCACATTGTCACAACCATGGTCAACCATGGTCCAACATCGCATTGTGACAAACATTGTCTCAATATGGAGATTAACCATGGTCAACAATGTTCAACGATTTTCCAACATCGCATTGTGACAAACATTACCTCAATATGAAAATGAATCATGGTCGACCATATTCCAACATTGCATTGTGACAAATATTTATCTTAGGGTTTATTATATTTATCCCTTGGGTTTAATATTGTTCCTTGGGTTTATAATTCCATGGGGTTTTTGTTTTGTTTTGTTTTGTTTTTTGTTGTTGTTGTTGTTGTTGGTGTTTTAATTTTTTTTAGTGGAATCGACAAACAGGGGCAGCCTCACAACTCGCATTACACGGGGTTGATTTTGACCGCTACCTCTATAACCACTAGGAGCTACGCCCACCCCTCTATATAGCTCCAGGGTAAGTCCGCGGGATTTGAACTCATGATCTTGAGCCGGCCTTTCTAACGAACTTCACTACATTGTGATTACCAACTCGCCTACCCCCGTGGGGCTGTAATCCCATGGGTTTATTATTACCTTGGTTTTATAATATTTATCTTAGGGTTTATATATCTTTGCTTTATAATATTAATCCCTTGGGTTTAATATTATTCTGTTGTGTTTATATTATCAATCTGTTGGGTTTTTTATCCCTTAGGTTTTTAGTATTAATACATTAGGTTTATAAATCTTTCCCTTTAGGGTTTATATACCTTGCATTTATAATATTAAACCCTTGGGTCTATAATACCTTTGGGTTTTAGAACTAATCCCTTGGGTTTATTATTCCTTTCAGTTTATAATATCAATCCCTTGGGTTTATTTGGTTCATATTCCTAGGGTATAATATTATTCATAGGGTTTATAATATTAATCCTAGGATTTAATATAAATCCCTTGGGTTTATAATCATGGTCGTCCATGGTCCAATGTCACAATGTGATAAAGATTGTCTCAATATGAAAAACAATCATGATCAACCATGGTCAACTATGGTCCAATGTCAGATTGTGACAAACATGCATGAAAACCAATGATGGTAAATCATGGTCAACCATGTTTATTTTAGGTTTTATTTCTCTCAATATGAAAATAAATCATGGTCAACCATATTCCAACGTCGCATTGTGACAAATATTTATGTTAGTGTTTATATTCCTAGGGTTTATAATATTTATACCTTGGGTTTAATATTATTTCCTTGGGTTTATAATATTTATCTTGGGTTTTATACCCTATGTTTATAATATTAATCCCTTAGGTTTAATATTATTCCCTGTGTTTATATTATCAATCCATTAGGTTTTTAATCCCTTGGGTTTTTAGTATTAATCCATTGGGTTTATAATATCTTTGAATTCAATCATGGTCACATTGTGACAAAGTCTATCTCTTGGTCTAACGTCACATTGTCATAGAGATGGTCATCCATGTTCAACCATGGTCCAACATCACATTGTGACAAAGATTGTCTCAATATGGAGATCAACCATGGTCAATGATGGTCAACCATTGTCCAACATCGCAATGTGATAAACATTGTCTCAATATGAAAATTAATCATTGTCAGCCATATTCCAATGTCGCATTGTGATAAATATTTATCTTAGGGTTTATAATATTTATCTTACAATTTATATTCCTTAGGTTTATAATATTTATCCTTTGGGTTTAATATTATTCCATTGGGTTTATAATCCCTTGGTTTTATTATTCCCTTGGGTTTATAATATTTATCTTAGGTTTATATATCTTGGGTTTATAATATTATTCCATTGGGTCTCCCCGATCAGGGTGTGAGTCGGACCCAATGGGTATGTTCAATCCACTATCTAATGCAAATCCCAAGGAAATATAAGGCCAACCTCCACATGCATGCAACACTTGGAGAGGTGGCGGTGCACATTTAAGGGTTAAATGTCGACCCGGAAGGTGGCAGAGGCATTAAGCAGGGGGTGAAGGTGAGTTCATCCTCTGTTGTGTTTGGTAAATTGGTATGTGTGCTCTGCTCGTTGTGGATCTGGTTTGGGTTGCTCGTACTGGGGAAGACGTCGGCTCGGTTTCTTTTTAGTCAAGGTCTCTATCACTGGTATGTCTCCACTCTTAATTCTATTCTCCCTGCATCTATGGATCTTTGTCTTTGTCTTCAGGTATCTGGGATGAATGGAACAATGTTAGTCAGGCGTGATTGGAAAGGGATTTCTTTGTATTGTGGCATGGTTCGGTCAATTCTGTGTGTCAAGTCTCTATTCTTTTATGTTCTTGTGCCAATGGTTTATGAAATCTGGCTCTTGCGCACACGTGGGGTTTGGCCTACGGGCTGCTCCAGGTTTCATTGTGTTCCCTACCTTCGTTATGTTGGATTTACTATGGTTTTCGTTTTTGGTCAATCCTGTTTGGTTATTGAGGACCCTAATAATTTACGGTTTTGGAATATGGCCAATGTTGTTCGTAATTACTGGCTCGATCTTAGTAGGCATAGTTTCATGGTCTGGTTTGAACTATGGGAAGCGTCTTGTGTCAGTTTTGTCCCTGTGGTAATGGTATATTGCATATGGTTCTGGTGCATGGTTGTGTGTGGGACCCGGTCTAGGGGCAACTCAAGACTCTACTGCTTTTTCTTTCTCTAACATACATCTCTATTGCTTGAATCAATTATAGATGGGATTCACCTGGCCCATTCTGGGATTTTTCCTGTGGATGCTTCAGTCTACCAGTATAAGAATGGTTGTAGGTATTGGTGGAGTAATGGTAGGTGTGGGACTATAAATCCTTATTGGTCACCTATCGACAACAAGATTTCGATCTGGCCCCTTATTTTGTTGGTTTCTTATGCGATTTTGTTGGCAAGTGTTCAGGGTTGGAGCGACCCCTGAAAGTGTCTTTCTCCCGAGCCTAGATTATGTTTGGGTCAACCTCAAGATATCGAGATAGCCAATTATTTGAATTACAGGTGCAACAATATGGTTCATGCCTCTGGTAAGGGAAGGGATGGCCTGGGAGGCTGCGGTCGCGGGAAACAGAGGAAAACATCCCCTTCTCAGGCCAGTCAACCTAGCTTATCCGGGGGGACTATGCATGGGCGTAAATTGACATCTAGAATTATCCTTGAAGCCACCTAGGTGTATTATTCAGGCAGTTCGACCCTGGTTAAATAACTCATAGTAGATTGGGAAGAGGAGATTAAACAGACATAGGAAAGTTTGGAAATTTATCTAGATGAGTGAAAAACTTTGATTCTTGACTCTGGCCATACCCGCGGAAGATCCACCCAATACAAGTAAACAATCCACTTATATTGGATGATGAAGAGCCTTATGGCTAAAGCCTTGGAGCAATTCCCAACATGCATGCATATGTCATCCCATGGGCACTCAGATTATACTAAAGAGTTTCAAAAGATCCAATTTCAATTGTAGCAACAAAATGGACGCCTCAGCCGCATTGAGAAGCACATCCCATGTATTCCTCACACGGAGCTGTCAGGATCTACTATGAAGGACCCTGCTCTTGTTGATTTAGCTGACGATGAGTAGAGTGACATTGCACCCCTAGTTGTAGTTTTGTATGAAGCAGTGTCAAAATTTTAAGAATGTTATCAGTTATGTTTATAGGTATCTAGCTAGTAGGAAGAACAAAGACTCTCAGACATATATAGTGTGGCTAGTAAGACTTATTATTTTTTGTTTTTGGATGACTTATTTCATTGTCAGGCGGTCAACAGACCTGGTTTCCCTCTAGGCAAGTTGAGGCCACCTAATCTTCTAACATGTGGACATAACCTGTTTTTTAATAAAAAATAAATGGAAAGGACCTACCAACCTTACAAAAGAAATTTATTCCCTTGAGTTTATGTTATCAATTGTTGGGTTTTTAATCCCTTGAGTTTTGAGTATTAATCCCTTGGGTTTATACTACCAATCTCTTTAGGGTTTATATACACTTGCATTTATAATATTAATCTCTTGGGGGTTTAATATTATTCCTTGGGTTTATAATACCTTTGGGTTTTAGAATTAATCCCTTGGGTTTTTTATTCCCTTCGGTATATAATATCAATCCCTTGGCCTTATTTGGTTCATATTCCTAGGGTATAATATTATTCATAGGGTTCATAATATTAATCCTAGGGTTTAATATAAATCGCTTTGGTTTACAATTATGGTCATCCATGGTCAACGATGGTCCAATGTCATAGTGTGCCAAATATTGTCTCGATATGAAAATAAACCATGGTCCAATGTCACATTGTGACAAACATTGTCTCAGTATGAAAATCAATGATGGTAAATCATGGTTAAACATGTTTATTTTAGGGTTTATAATATTTACCTTAGGGTTTTTATACCTTGGGTTTATAATATTTATCCATGGGGTTTAATATTATTCCCTTGCAATGAGCCACTATAGATATTGGAGACAGAGAGAGGTAGGGCCTAACATTTACAACTATATCAAGAGTGAAATCAATAGATAGTTTGCAGATTTCACTACCTTTTTCTTTTCAACGTTATACAAAATGCAAGACAATGCAAGAAGAGATTGGTTGGAAAGTGTAAATGGTCGTGATCATTATCTTGTTGATTTGAATTGGTGCAACTTTTGTCATCAATCTAAGTGTGTTTTGGAAGAGACTAGCATTTAATAATTGTGTTCTGGTGGAGTTTTAAAAGTTGAATTCTATATCAACCACATTTAAATTGTAGTTTGATTTTTATTAAATGTTTATCTCATAATTACTTCATTATTATTTATTAAATGATTATTAATATCATTGTTGTTATTATCTTTAATTATTATTTAATAAATAGTAATAATATAATATTAATGATTATTAATATGGTTTTATATTTATATTAATATTATAGATAATAACATTATTTCTGAATATAATTGATATATGTGTTTGATATAGGTTTATTAATCTTTATCAATCGCATTTATTAATGTGATTGTACTAATTTATATATATTTTATCATTTTTTTTTGGTTGATAAGTGGGTGAACCCTAAAAATCACTCTTACCCTGTCGCTGAGAGGCCATGACTCAAGGGTGTTTAAGCCGTCAAAGTCACCTGGGGATCGCACCTGGCCTGAGTTGCACCAGCAGAAACCATGCTGAATTTTTGGTATTGGCGAGACTAGAACTAGTGACCTTTGCTTACGGAGCGCCTTAACAGCGCGCTCCCTCACCAACTATTCTATATCTCTTTCCAATATATCTAGATATAATATATATATATATATATATATATATAAAAGGTATAATATATTATATATATATAAATTATAAAACATTCAAATTTTCTAATAAATTTCTATATAATATAATATATAAAAATTTAAATTACTGTGATTGCAACTGATTTATAATCATATATATACTTTTATAGTTATAAAACATTCAGAAGTTTCTACAATATTTTATATTAATATATATATAATTTAAAGTTTTAAAATAAAATATTTCTTAGAAAAAAAAAAGAAAATTATTATTTTTTAAATATTAACTCTTAAATTTTACCGTACTTACCGTACTAAATTCATATTTAGTAAAAAATTTATAATCAATAAAAAATAGTGAAACACAGATTTTAAACCACAAAAATCTCGACCAAATTTTTTTGTTCGGATAAAACACATCTCCAAAAACAATGACAGGATTATTTCTCCGTACATAAAACCAATGCAACTGACTTCTCACATAGTAACACTAGTACCAATGCTTTAACTTGCATAATTCAATTGGAATGACCCTTTCTTTTTAATGTTTCCTTTTAATTTTTAGGAGAACATATCTGCACTTAATCGTTTATTCAACCCTTTAGGATGCCACTGGTTATTGGAGTGGCCATCCAATGGCTTTGACGAGCTGGAAAATGTTTTTGCAAGGACCATCGATTCTCCAACATCAGCACTTGGAATCATATCCAATTTATCATGGAGTAGGTTTTCAACACGGGCAAAGATGGTTCAGCCAATGCCTGAAAATCAGCACACTCTGAAAGCAACGGCGGGGGCAGCAGGAGGTGCCATGCCGCCGGAACATCACTGAAGAGTGCTCACCTTGCTCAGATTGAATGGTAAATATATGCCAACATGTGCACTGGTTAACTAGAGCAGTCCTGCGATAGTGGTTAGTCCCAGTATGACACGCGACAGTGTTTGATTGGATAATTTGGTTATGATGTGGCTCCCTCTGAACATTCACCCATGATGTAGTAGCATGGATGACACCTGGCAGCATTTGATTGGATGATGTGGCATGTTTTGGTTGGACAAGGTGATGTCAGCAGGATGATGTTGCACCTCTAGGGTTTCCCTGTGGCAGGTCCAAATGACAACTTTTGGTTGGTCAAACGGTTAAAAATTGGTGACACATGGCACTCCTCACTGGTTTCCATGTGGCATGTGTGAAAATTTGGAGACCCAAATCCCTACTATAGTAAACTAATATTACTTCTCCTACTTGTTAATTCATGCAAGTCATTTACTATTTTACACTGTAATATCGAAGTAAATACGATTGCAACCTTCACTAATTAAATTATATGCAGAAATAAGAACTGAGCAAGAAGAAATAACCCCACATACAATTGACACCATTGTTTTTGGACAAATGTGCTTGGAAAAACCCATTGCAGGAAAATCGGTGCAGTTGCTAAGGGTTTGTATTATTGTGCAGTAGTTTCGGAATACAATCTTTGGATGCCTTACTGGATATCCGATACAAAGAATCTAACTGGCAGATAAATTAGTGAGAAATACTGCACACTATCACTGGCGAACTAACATTGATCCAGGCCCTGGATGGCTGGCCCCACGCTGGATCTACGTAACCTCTCTAGGTTTTGCGTCACCTCTTCCACAGATCTTCTGCTGTTTAGAACTTCGTTCCTTTGGTCCTCGAATCTCACACCTTGACTTCTGGTTCTGGAACTTGACTTCCTAGTTGAATCTCAAACTCCCTCTGAAGCTTTGCGCTACCTCTGTGTGGCACTGCGCTGCCTCTTCTAGATCTCTCTCTGCCTTCTCTGCAATGTATCCCCAGATCAGGAAACTCTCTAACCGAAAAACTATACTTGCCTCTCACTCCAAGAAATCTCCTCGATGACTTTTCCAGCAACTTCTGAGCTACTCTCTTGAGAAATTGATCTCTTGATCGCACTCGATGTGTCTTCCAAATGCCCATCGAAGTCCTTCTTATAATTTTCTTGTTGAGTAATCAACAGTCCTGATTAAATTCTAATCAATGGCTTAGATCATATTGACTCGATCTCCGTCTTTTTCTAGAAGATTCACACCCATTTTTATTAATACCCTTTAATTATTTTAATTTCCTAAGTTTAGACTTAGGCATCCATTAAAAATAATTAATTATTTCAATAAAGTTGTCTCTGGGTGGAATTTCCCAAAATGATTTCTGGGTATTCTAGAATACATGTGTCCTAGCCTCCTTGCAAATTTTGAGGCTTAGAGCACATCCGATGCTACCAGAAATCAATACTCCCTCTTAGCGAGGAATATGCTCTAATAATGCAACCTGCTGAAACATCACCTTGACTCTGTAACATATCCCTCTGCGATGCTGATGTCTGACATCATTGCCCACCAACTATTGTGAAAATTTTGCATCTGTGCTACTGCTGACTTTGTATGCTGCTGCCAACTACATCTGTACTGCAACTCTGTTGTTGTTGCAACATAAAAACATCCAAAATAATGAACCAAAGGTGTTCAGCGTGATGCATCTGTTGCTGGAGTTCTGACTATTGTTAGTCTTTGCGTTGAACCTCTAAAGTCTCTGCGTTGTTGCTAACTCTGCATTGTGCCAATTACACTGCTGCCAACTCTTCTCTGTGCTACTCAATCTCTGGCGCTCTTAGCCAATGCACTGTCACTCCAACATTCCTCTGCACCAACTAACACTGGTCCATCCTGCTACTTCTGATATGGGCTCCCATGGCAAGGTATTGATCCAAGAGGTGGATTCCTCAAGGATCCTGCCCATCTGTAGTTCTTTCAAACTACAGTACTAGATCACCCCACCTCTCCCTGGGCAATCATGGAAAACTCCTCCTCCTCGATCCTTGTGGTTGCAGCCTGTGGATCATGTTTCTCGTCCTTGTCCTTCTTCTTGAGAAGACACTGCGTAGCGTAGTGACCAAATTTACCACACTGGAAACATTTGATCTTAAAGACGTCCTTCTTCTGCCTCCACTGCTCCTATTGCCCCTTTGATGCAAGGGATACGTTCTCCATCTCCTCCTTGGGCTTTGTCCCACTGCTGCTGTTGCCATTAAGTTTGCATTTGACCAAGTCTCACCTCATCTCTTCCTTTTGAAGAGTGGCCCACATCCCTTCCCAATCTGGCAATTTCTCTCTTCCAAGGATACTTTGGACAAATACTTGCCATTCTTCTGAGACTAAATTCAGGGCCAACCTCACCATCTCTATAGGTTGAGGTGTTGATCCTATAGCTGCCAATTGATCTCGGTCTTTGTGAAGCTTTGATGGGAATGGATCAATGCGTTCCCCTTCTGCATCCTTGTGGATCTCATTTTCTCCTCCAAGTACATCTTCCGCTACTCAGAAATCCTTGATACAACGTAGCCAAGGCATCCCACATCTCTTTGGTCGTCCCTTTGCCAACAATGTGACATACAATGTGATCCCTCGCTCTGTCGATGATCAATCACTTGGCCTTCACCATCTCAACCTTGTACTTCTTGAGCAGATCTGCATCGACGGGTACAACTACCACACTATCGACATATGCTTTGAGATCATGCTCATCTAGAAGGCAAGAGATCCTAGCCTTCCAGATCACATAGTTGGATGCTCCGTCCAATCGATCTTGATCTCTCAACCCATTAGCTGCCATCTCTACCATCTCTCCTCTGCGCAGCTGCTAGGCTGGCCCACATATTCCCTGTGGGGGTTAGTAGATCTGCTCCTCGCTATTGTTTCTTAGCAACTAAGAAATATAATTCTTTGGGTTGGAATTCACCGAGGAAGAAATTCCCTCAAAAGTGTCTTCTTCCTTCTTTTGACGCTTTTTTGACCCAGCAAACACTGCAGAAAACTACATCCCACCTAAAGACTGCTCTGCACTGAATCTGTTGTTGTGCTTCTCCCTCTGCCACTGAAAAATCATGAACTGGAAATCTTACCTCTCTGTCAACTCACTCATAGAGATTTTCCTCGAGAATCTTGCCCTCCTAGCCCGGACTGCGCAACCCCTCTAGGGATTCGATCTGATGCCTACACAACACTTCGATTTCCTTCCTTCTCTTCAACATTGGGCTCTTCCAGTCTGCTCTCTTGCTTCACCTGCCCTTTGATACCATGTGGGAATTTGGAGACCCAAATCCCTACTTCAGCAAATTGATATTACTTCTCCTACTTGTTAATTCATGCATGTTATTTACTATGTTACATTGTAAATATCGAAGTAAATACAATTGCAACCTTCACTAATTAAATTATATGCGGAAGCAAGAAGTGAGGAAGAAGAAATAACCACACACATAATTGACATCGTTGTTTTTGAACAAATGTCCTCGAAAAAACCCAATGTAGGAAACCTAGTGCAACAATAGAGGGTTTGTATTATTATGCAATAGTTTCTGAATACAATCTTTGGATACTTTACTCGCTATCTGATACAAAGAATTTGACTAGCAAAGGAATTAGTGAGAAATGCGTCACACTATCACTGGTGAACCGACACTGGTCCAGGCCCTCGATGGCTGGCCACATGCTGGCTTTGTGCAGCCTCTGTGTCAGCCTACGCAGATCTACATCAACCTATATAAGGTTTGCGTCACCTCTTCCCCGGGTCTTCTGCTGTCTCGAACTTCGTTCCTATGGTCGTTCGATCTCACACCCTGACTTCTGGCTCTGGAACTTGACTTCCCAGTTGAATCTCAGACTCCCTCTGAAGCTCTACGGTGCCTCTACGTGGCACTGCGCTGCCTCTTTTGGATCTCTCTTTGACTTCTTTGCAATGTATCCTCGGATCAGGAAACTCTCCAACCGGAAAACTATCCTTGCCCCTCATTGCAAGAAATATCTTCAATGACTTCTCTAGCAACTGTTACGCTGCTCTCTTGAGAAAGTGATCTCTTGATCTCACTTGATGTGTCTTCCAAATGCCCATCAAAGTCCTTCTTATAATCTTCTCGTTGAGTAATCAACAACCTAGATTAAATTCTAATCAATTACTCAGATCATATTGACTCGATCTCCATTTTTTTCTAGAAGATTCACACCCAGTTTTATTAATACCCTACAATTATTTTAATTTCCTAAGTTTAGACTTAGGTATCCATTAAAAATAATTAATTATTTTAATGAAACTGTCTCCGGGTGGAATTTCCCAAAACGATTTCTGGGTATTCTGGAATACATGTGTCCTAGCCTCCTTGCAAATTTTGAGTCTTAGAGAACATCTAATGCTACGATAAATCAATATCATGATGACATCATGCTCATGTCACATGCAGATGACCATGTACCCCTAGGTCAAGGTCACATGGAAAGGTAATATGAGGTTGAGTGCAAATTTTAGGTAAGGTCATATGGCCATGGTTCTATCGTTTGTGGGGCTAAGCCCTAGGTTATACGCACGTCAAAGTTTTAAATGAGAATTATATGAATTTCTGGTCATCCTCGAGGTCAGTCGAGACCACACCCACTCACATGGCAAGGGAATATGAGGTTGAGAACAAATTTTAGGTAAGGCCATATGGTCATGGTTCTATCGTTTGTGGGGCTAAGCCCCAGGTTATACGCA
>APFE030082085.1:0-13149 GCA_000404065.3 Pinus taeda | reverse complement strand
AAAAATGTATTTTAAAAATTTATAAAACTCTTAGTGTTTAGGGATAGGGTTTATTTCTTAGGGTTTGGGATTTATAAAACATTGATAAATTCTTTTAATAAGAACATAAAAAAAAAGTTACAGAATGCTTGTTAAAATGTTATAAAATGCCAAGGCTTTAGGTTTTAGGATTTAAAATTCTATAAAATGCTCATGGTTTAGGGTTTAGGGTTTATAACACTTTAGTAAATTATTTTAATAAACACTCAAAAAAAAGAAACAAAACACTTGTTAAAATGTTATAAAATACTTAGGGTTTAGAGTTTAGGCTTCAGGATTTAAGGTTTTTGGTTTAAAGTGTTATAAAATGCTTACGATTTGGGATTTAGAGTTTTGGGTTTAGGGTTCAGAAGACTATAGTAAATTATTTTTATAAACACTTAAAAATGTTACAAAACACTTTTTAAAATGTTATAAAATGCTTAGTGTTTAGTGTTTAGGGTTTAGGGTTTAGGGTTTAGGTCTTAGGTCTTATAACACTTCAATAAATTATTTTGATAAACACTTAAAAAGAGGTTCCAAAACACTTTTTAAAATCTTATAAAATATTGAGGGTTTAGGCTCTAAAATGTTATAAAATGCTTAGGGTTTAGAGTTTAGGGTTTAGGGTTTATAAAAATTTAGTAAATCATTTTAATAAACACTTAGAAAAATGTACAAAACACTTGCTAAAAAGTTATAAAATTCTTAGGGTTTAGGTTTGTGGGACACTTTAGTAAATTCTTTTAATAAACATTTTAAAAAAAGTTACAAAACTCTTGTTAAAATTTTATAAAATTTTTAGGGTGTAGGTTTTAGGGTTTATGGTTTAATAAACACTTAAAAAAAGTTAGAAAACATTTATTAAAATGTTATAAAATGTTTATGGTTTAAGGTTTTAAAATGTTACAAAACGCCTCGCTCATTGTAACAAAATGCTTAGGTTTTAGGGTTTATAACGATTTAGTAATTTCTTTAAATAAACACTTAAGAAAAAGTTACAAACTCTTGTTAAATGTTATCAAATACTTAGGGCTTATAATTTGGGGTTTAAAATCTTATAAAGTCCTTATGGTTTAGGGTTTAAAGTTTAGGTTGTGGGTGTGGGTATTAGGTTTTAGGGTTTATGGTTAATAATGCTTTAATAAATTCCTTTAATAAACGCTTATAAAAAAAGTAAAACAAAAAATTGTTTTTGGGGTTTAAGTTTTTTTTTGGATTTTTAGGCTTTATGGTTTTTTAGGTTTTAGGGTTTTTTAGTGTTTAGGTTTTTTTATGATTTATGGTTTTTTTTAGGGTTTTTAGGGTTTAGGGTTTTTTAGGGCTTAGGGTTTAAGGTTAAGGGTTTAGGGAATAGGGGTTTAGAGTTTATAACAATTTAGTAAATGGTTTTAGTAAACACTTAAATAAATGTTACAAAACACTTTTTAAAATGTTATAAAATCCTTAGGATTTAGGGTTTAGGTTTTGGGGCTTAGGGTTTAGGTTTCGGAGTTTAGGGTTTAGAGTTTATAAGACCTGAGTAAATGCTCTCAAGCTTTAGGTTTTAGGGTTTAGGGTTTATAAGACATTAGTAAATGATTTTAGGGTTTATCGTTTAGGCTTTAAGCATTAAGATATAGGGTTTGGGGTCTGAGGTTTAGGGTTTAGGTTTTATAACGCTCTAGTAAATTCTTTTAATAAAAACTTAAATAAAATTTACATAACTTGTTCTAAAAATTTATAAAATTCTTAGTGTTTAGGGTTTACCATTTGGGGTTTACGGTTTGGGATTTACGGTTTCGGGTTTAAAGTTTAGGTTTTAGTGCTTATGGTTTTATGAAATGATTAGGGTTTAGGTTTTAGGGTTTAAAGTGTAGTGTTTGGGGATTAGGGTTTCATTTTTATAACAATTTAGTATATTATTTTTACAAACACTTAAATAAAGCTACAAAATGATCTTTAAAATGTTATAAAATGATTAGGGTTTAGGGTATAGGGTTTATGGTTTGGGGTTTACTGTTGAGGGCTTAGGTTTTAGGGTTTATAACAATTTAGTAAATTATTTTAATAAAAAGTTAAATAAAAGTTACAAAACACTTTTCGAAAGGTTATAAAATACTTAGGGTTTAGTGTTTAGGGATTTTTGTTTATGTTTTATGGTTTAGGGTTTATAACATTTTAGAAAATGTTTATAGTAAGCACTTAAATCAAAGTTACAAAACGCTTTTTAAAATGTTATAAAATGATTAGTATTTAGGGTTTGGGGTTTGGGCTTTATGGTTTAGGGTTCATTTTTTAGGATTTAGGGTTTATAAGGATTTAGTAAATTATTTTAATAAACACATAAATAAAAGTTAAAAAACTTTTTTTTAAATGTTATAAAATGCTTAGGGTTTAGGGTTTGGGTTTTAGGGTTTAAAGTTTAGGGTCTATATGGGTTCTGTAAATGATTTTAATAAACACTTAAATAAAAGTTACAAAACACTTTTTGAAATAGTATAAAATGCTTAGGGTTTAGGATTTAAGGTTTAGGGTTTAAGGTTTCACGTTTGGAGTTTGGAGTTTAGGGTTTAGTGTTTAGGATTTATAACGCTTCACTGAATTACTTTTATAAACATTGTAATAAAAGTTACAGAATGATTTTTAAAATGTTATAAAATGATTAGGGTTTAGGGTTTAGCATTTAGGGTTTGTGGTTTAGGGTTTAGAATGGTTTAACATTTAGGGTTTATGGTTTATAAGACTTTAGTAAATGGTTTTAATCAAGGCTTAAACAAAAGTTACAAAATTCATTTTAAATGATATAAAATGCTAGGGTTTAGTGTTTATAGTTTGGCCTTTGGGATTTAGAGTTTATGGTTTATAAGACCTTGGTAAATGCTTTTAATAAAGGCTTAAATAAAAGTTCCAAAATGCTTTTTAAACTGTTATGAAATGCTTAGGGTTTAGGTTTTTAGGTTTTGATTTTAGGTTTTAGGTTTAGGGTTTAGCATTGATAACACTTTAGTAAACTCTTTTAATAAACACTTAAATAAAAGTTACAAAACAATTTTTAAAATGCTATAAAATGCTTAGGATTTAGGGTTTTGGGTTTAAGGTTTATGACACTCGAGTAAATTTTTTTAATGGACACTTAAATAAAGGTTACAGACTGCTTTTTAAAATGTTATAGAATGCTTAGAGTTTATGGTTTAGAGTTAAGGATTTGAGGTTTATTGTTTTGGGTTTAGGATTTAGGGTTTTGAATTTATGGTTCATAATACTTTCGTAAAATATTTTAATAAACACTTAAATGAAATTTACAAAAAGATTTTTAAGATGCTATAAAATGCTTAGCATTTATGGTTTATGGTTTATGGTTTGGGGTTTAGGGTTTAGGGTTTATGTTAGAGTGCTTAAGGTTTATAAAATGCTTAGCATTTAGGGTTTACGCTTTTGTGGTTTAGGGTTTAGGGTTTAAGATTAGGTTTTAAGGTTTATAACAATTTATTAAATGCTCTTAATAAACACTTAAATAAAAGTTACAAAACACTTTTTATTTTAGGGTTTTGGGTTTTGATTTTAGGTTTTAGGTTTAGGGTTTAGGGCTTGTAACACTATAGTAAATTCTTTTAATAAACACTCAAATAAAAGTTACAAAATGATTGTTAAGACTTTAGTAAGGTATTATCCATCTCTCTTGCAACAAAACTTGTTAAATGTGTTAACATGATTTCCATGGTATGAGTCTGACAAGATGTCCTTGGATAGGCTAAGGTTCACTTCTAAATACTAACATATGTTATATGCATGAAAAGCGTTTTAAATATGAAACTGTGCAAACTATATTCATATCCAAATTTTATGAAAATCTAATTTATTAAGTAATTTTTTATTTTTAGTGTTTGTCTATAGATATATTTGTGAACAAATAATTTTTTCTCTTAGTAATTTTCCAAATCTCATTACCTGCCTCTTGTAATATTATTTTACATCTGCTTCTCAAGAGGATACTAAGTGCCACAAACAATGATAAAGTATCCTTATTTTTTGTATCTTGTCTATTGATTCAAACAACTTTAGACTAACATAACTAATATGAGTGAAACAGAGAAGACATACCTTCGTTTTTTCTCACATGCACCATCAGAGCTTTAGTATGTGTTCATGAGATTTTGAAAACAAATTAACTTACTTGTCATTGAAATGCAATAGGCAGTGCTACAAACAACACAAATAAATACTTTCAATTACACCTATTTAAAAAAAAATTGAAAAATATATTTCCAACTTCTGTAGAATCTCTCAAATCAAAACACCATTTTTGCAACCTCTGGATTAACATTTCACATGAGACTTATAAAAGTCTCCAAGCAACAAGAAGAAATATTAATTGGGCACATGGAAATGGGATGAAAATTTCTATCAAGTTGCAATTGGGAAGCATCAAAAGAAACTTGACAAGATATTATTCATGATATCCATATAAATATAATTTGTATGCAACAATATTTCTATTTTGGCACATGTCGATGTGCTCAACCATACAAGGGAAATAACGAGAAAAAGACCACCTAGCTAGTTGTAAATTCTTTAGTGACTAAAAGGTGAATACAATGTCCTTCCTTCGAGAACATGAGGAAACCATCCATAGAGCTAAGAAATATTGAAATAACTCCACTTGGCTGAATTCTTCAATTCCTTAAAAACAAGCGTGCAAATTAATAAGTATTCCTTACCCTGCATGCAAAATAGTATGTACAAAAATCCATTATTGTTGGCGAGATCTTAGTGCCCTTTCTTTCAGTGAAAAGGCATGTCATCAAATAATTATAGAAGAAAAAAGAGAGTACAATCATTGACCAACCTTCATAAACCAATGTGAAGGCAAGGATCCACTAAATGGGTTCTGCAACAAAGTAAAAATATTAGCTTTCTCATGCGAAGATCTTGAAAAGGTAGGATGATCTAGAAATCTAGATTGAGAGGAGATGTACCTAATTGAATTTGTTCCCTCCAATGAACCAATCAATCATTTTCCCCCAAATTTCTCTTTTTCGCCATAAATCCAATATCATGGGTGTATTAAGTCACTTCTGGCTATAGATGGAAATGAATCTACTTGAATCGTTGATCCTGCTATAAGAAAATAGGTTATCTAGGAAAATGCCAATGAGTAAGGGTTCATCGACTTCCAAATGGAAAGGGAATACGTCAAATTTACTCAATAAAATCCAAATGACAAGATTTAGGGTTCATCATTCATGAAAGCTGCATTTTTCCCACCCTTTCCCGTTGTTGGTGACGTGCAGGCTGCTGTTCCCGACATCTTTCCAATCAAATCACATTTTTACGTTCGCTTGGCCAAAAAATCATATAACCAATACCTTATAATATATATATTATTATATCATATATTAAAACCCTTTAGGCCCCTACCATAACCCCAATATATCATTTTGTAATCTTTCCATTTTTAATGCTCCAATATGAACACACAAAGATATAATATTGGTTTGTTAGTGAAGTCCCCATGATAGATAATAACTAATAAATATAATAAATGAAACTAATTGTATGGAAAGAATATTAATTAAAAAAATAATATACATGAATTAATGATGATTAGCAATACCAAAATATGTACAAATACATATGGTACTTTACAGTAAAGACTAAAATAGAAATATAATGGGTACAAAAGAATAAAAAAGTAATTATTTCTATAAAGATGAAAAAAAATCCTAATTTTAATTTACATATGAAATTATAAAATTAAAATTAAAGCTAACAAAGCCAATACTTAATGTGAAATAAAAGACATTCTAATGATTAAAATCATTAATAAATGCAAAAGAAACTAACTAATTCGATTTACTTATATTACTTAATCGAGATGTAGAGGGTTACTATAGCAATTTCATGTAAGAGATATTCATCCAATTACTTGTTTATGAACAAAACCGCTGAGAAAGTAATAAGAATGAACATATAAGCACATAAATTACTATAGAAAATTAATTCAATTCATATTATAAAATTAACATAATCCAAGCTCTAAATTACTGAGATAAAATCACATAAACCTCATGTAGATATATGCCTAAATTAGTAATTAGTCTCAGGACACAAGTCATTGGAGACTATATTTATTGAGAAATGTGATGATTTGTTAACTATTTGGAGAATAAAACCATACAAACCGTAGTTACTATCTATTGTATCCCGAAAAATCAAATCACATAGAAAGCATAAGATGATAGATAATAAAGACTATGAAACAATTAAAAAAAATAGTCAATAAAACTAAGCCTTAATAAACATAATGTAGTTCAAAAATATCTATGCAGTCAAATATAATTTAAAACATTTCCTTTTCAGATTTTCCCTCGATAACAACACAGATACCCCTTATAATTACAAATCAAAGGCTTATATAATGATATTTTTACTATCTATATATAAAAATAAACTCAAATCAAAATTTTCTTTTACAAAATGATAAATATTGCTTGTTTGACATGTTGACCATATCCTAACGAATAAAAAAAAATCAACAAAAAAACCAGCAAGAAAACTAATTGGAATGCCTTTTCAAGTATCTTCCACAGCTGAAGGCTCTTCATAGGTATATGTTATGCTAAAGGTGAGAGAAATGTGTCAACCAAAACGGTTAGAAAATAAAGTCAAAACATCAACATAACTTAAAATCTCCAAAAGTTCGAACATAAATAAAAATAAAAACATTTATTTAGAATCGTTGAGATTCATAAAAAATATAGGGAAAATACGACTTTGATCTTTGATATATTTACTAAAATGTGCATGTTATAAATCTATAATTTGTTTATTTAGCTAGAATATTTTTTTCTCTATCTATTTCCTTAGCTCGAGAGGAAGTCGTGGCTCTTTCATTTCCTTTCATATGCTGATTAATTCGACCATTTAATCATGGTACAATGAATATGAACTATTAATGCCTATATATATATATATATATATAAACAAATTTAGAAGCAAATTTTCCAGAATCATTGTCAATTTTAGGTGTATCATTTTTATTATTAAAAAACTCAAGCTTCCTCAAGTCTCACACTTGGTATTTTTAGTTGCAGAGTCTATATTTATTTTGAGATCAAGAAAATCTCTTTAGCTAAAGGAAATGCTCGTCCATTTCACCTTAGCCCAGATATTTTACTTTCTCTTCGCTTAACGTTGACATTAGACTTGTGATTTTGTTTACATTGGCTATTTGTTTCTTGACATAGAGATTTTGTATTAGGGTTAGTATCTAGCTTCTTAAATTTTCAATTTCTTTATTAAATTTTGGTTTTAGTTCATTATGATGAAAAAAAGTGTCATTTACCCTGCTCTTGGTGACACAAGCTGGTGGAGGTTTAGGGATTTCATCCGAAAATTGTTGAATTATTCAATCATTGTTCAAGGCTAGAATGTTCATAAATATTCACCCCATCATCACTAGCATCAGGTAGTATTTGGTGCAACACCATGTTGACTCGAATGTAGGGTTTCCAGAAAACCATTTCGTACAACAAAATTTTCCCACTATTGGATGACATTAGAAAAATGAAATTTAAGAAAAATACAAATAAGCCAATGTCAGAAGAGTCGCCTTTGTATGTTATTTTTTCATAATGATATTTTTTAGCCATCTTGGCTAAACTCTTATGGAGGAAATATGGTAAATTAAGATCATGACCAAGAAAAGCCATCAATAGTATGATACGATACAAAACCGTTACGGCATATTGACACTTGCTAGTTATATAATGAAGTATGGAATATAATATATCTCTACATTAGAATTTGAGATAGTTCAAAGGGACACCTTTTATATATTAAATGATCTAAATTTAAGTAGGAATGAAATGAAATACATATTTAAATAAAAAAGGAAAGCCACAATGAAAAATTAACTTCAATTAACTATTAACAAATACTGAAAATAGTGGTATTATATGGGGTACAAAAATAATAATCTAAGAGACACACTAGTATTATAGGGACCTAACAAATTATAACCAATGAAAGATCTCCATCAAACAAGGCAGTTCTAGGATACTCTCAGACACAAAAACCTTTTAAAGGAAACACTAGTATCAGGTCCACAACCTCCAAATGTATTCAAAGATATGTAGAGGAATTAGAAGGAAGAGACAATGAATATAAATGGAAGACAAGTTAGAGAAGCACTCAATAATTGAGTAATTCTTCTAAATTTTCAAATACTTCCCCACTCATATACGTAAATATGCCAACAAGACAACTAAGGAATAATCAATATGCTAAAGATCATAAATTCTCATCTTTCACATACCTAAAGTTGTTCTATGGACATTTTTACTCATTTCATATTTTTGGACATAAATCCATTAGCTGTAGAAAGGTCAAAGTTGAAAGAGATGTTCATTTTAGATCTAGATACTATTTAAATTCATTCTCTAGGAGTAGAAATCCATCCCCCTACTAAATGAAATTGAGTGTTTCAAAAGTAAAAATATTGGCCACAAGGAAAATGAATGTAAAAGCAAGTTTGTGTTTCCTTCTAAACAACATATCTCTAAACAGTTGGTACTTCCAAGAGACATGAAGAAGTGGAAATAGAAGACTAAGAAAACTAAGGAGTGTGGACTTATTTTATCTACACATGACCAAGAAGGAGAATGGTATGTAGAAAGTGGATGCTCATAGAATATGATGAGAGACAGGAGTAAGTTCTTATTTCTAAAATAGAAAATCAACGATAATGTAACATTCAGAAATAATGCCTGACACAAATTAATGGAAACAACATAGTCATTCTCGATGAAAATACCAAGGCACAAAATGTCCAATGTGTGGATGGTATCAAGTGAAACCTACTAAGTGTAAGTCAAATGTGTGACAATGGATTTGATGTGACATTTCACTCTAAGGATTGTGACATATGAAAAACATAAAATGTAAAGTAGGCAAGAATGGAAATTAGGACTTACAACAATGTGTATCGATTTGATGATTAAAGAGTGAATTGTGGCTTGAGCTAGACACATGAAGCGTGGCTATGGATCATAACTTGGGGGCATGTAATTTTAAATACTATAGTCAATATTATTAAGTTAAGGGTAGTTAGAGGCATACCAACACTATCAAAGCCTCATATTCCAATTGCAACACTTGTCAATTTGGAAAACAAACAAGTACATGGTTCAAAAGAAAGGATTTCTCACCATTTAAACCTTTAGAGATGGTTCACATTGATATATTTGGTCCTATAAGAAGAAATATCCAAAGAGGATAAAGATACTTTATTTTTTTTATTGATGATTTTACCAGGACTACTTGTTGATGGAAACTTTAGACATTGTGAACAAGTTTAAAATATTCAAGGCTTAGGTTGAGAATGAGAATGAACATAAGATTAAAAGATTGAGATGTGATGGGGGAGGAGAAATCATATCAGAAGAGTTTGAATATTTCTCTAAAAAATATGACATAAGGAGTTTTTTCTTAGTAGAAAAAACACCACAACAAAATGGGGTGGTTGAAAGGTAAAAAAAAGGATTTAGGAGATGGCCAAAGAAATTATCAATGAAGGGAAGGTTGCACACACCTTTAGGATAGAACTAGATCAAGTAGTTGTTTACATAGAAAATAGATCATAGCTAAAGCCTAACAGTGATAAAACCCATTATGAACTACAGAAAGGGCAACTAACATATGTAAAATGGTTTAAGGTATTTTGGAGTAAACAATATATCAATAGAAATGACAAATACCTTATAATGTTTGAATCCTAAGCAGATGTGGGTATATTCCTTCGATATTCAATCAAGAGAAAATGCTACAAGTGGTTTAACGAGAGGAAAAAAAGGGTTGATGATTTGATCAATGTTGTAATTGATGAAACAGTACCTCATACATTCAATTCTAAAATGAGAAGTGAGATGAGGAGGACTATGCTCTTAGATATGTAGATCAAGAAGAATAGGAATCTAAAGAAGAGGATGAGGAAGAATATACAACACAAAAGAACTAGAGCCCATCAATGTAAGTACAAAGACAACACCCAAAATTTCAAATAGTTGGTGATAAAAGTCTTAGTGTCCATACTAGAACGAAATTTATCAATATTTCTATACTCCCACAAATTGAGTGCAAAAATATGAGTTAGGATAGTGAAGGCAAGTTTTGGGTGAAATAAATGAATGAATAATTAGACCAAATTGGGAGTAATTGCACTTGGGATCTTGTTCCCATATCTAAGGATAACAATTTTATTAGCACAAAATGAGTGTTCAAGAATAAGCTAAATGAGGAAGGACATGTTGTAAGAAATAAAGCAAGATTGGTCTACAAGGGTTATGAACAAATAGAAGGAACAAACTTTGAGTAACCATTTTCAGTTGTAGAAATAATGGGAGCCATCTAAACTTTTAACCATAATTTCCTCAATATTTTTCGTCCACATAATAAAAATTTCATGGTTTGAAGATTCATAGGAAATATTTATAGTGAATATGCCACAATGACTCGCTTGAAGAAGAAAAGCCCTAGAATCAAGAGCTATGATGCTGAATGTTATGTATTAAGATCAAAATAATGCATTAAAATTATAAAAGATAGATCAATGAATAGATAATAAGCCACTTTGATGGGGAAAATTGCAATCTCATTTTACATAAAACAAATGAACAACTATTGGATGACTCAAATGACGATACCTACTTGGTGTATATAGGAGTCTAAATGGTAAAAATATAATTAGGGCCTACATAAAAATAATAATGTAAGTGCACAAAAATAACAATAGTGGGATTATATGGGGAACAACAATAGTAATCTATAGGATACATTAGTATTATAGGGACATAACACATTCTGAGTAGTCAATGATCTCCAACAAACAAGGCAGGTCTTGAATACTACAAGACAAAAAATCTTATAAAGGAAAGGCCATTATCAATTCCACAATATTTGAATGTGTTTAAATCTATGTCGAGGAATTATAAGGAAGATATGATGAAGATAAATGAAAGACAAATTAGAGAAGCACTCAACAATTGAGAAAGTCTGCTAAAATTAAAATACTTCCCCACAATGATATTTAAATCATCCAACAAGACAACTAAGGTATAATCAATCTGCTCAAGATCATCAATTTTCAACTTTCCATTACCCAAATTTGTTCTATCGAAATTTTTATTCATGTCATATTTTTTACATAAATCCATTAATTGTAAAAAGGTAAAAGTTGAAAGAGACGAAAATTTTAGATCTAGATACTATTATAATTCTAGGTCTAGAAATTCTTTCTCTGGGAGTAGAAATTCCTTCCCCCCTGCCCCTTGTCATAACCCAAATACAATAATAAAAGTAATATTACTATAACAAAAATAAAATAAAATTAATTTAATCGTTTGCATGGTATGTATATATGTATCACGATGCGGAATTAAAGATTTAACCTTGGAATTCTTTATTAGTTTTACCAGCACATACCATGATATTTGATATCCGACTATTTACTTTCGCATTAATGTTTTACCAACCGACTGTTATAACATCGGAACCCACCAGGATATATAGTACCTACATACATACGGCAGATTCTGTATTTCGTAAATCCATTGCTTAAACATGGACAAGTGTCCCGTCTAGAGATTGCCGCGCCATTGGACCTGGTTGCAGATCGCGAGGAAGGTGATATATTGAATGCTGGGACAGGTGTTCGGCTTCTCGGGATATTGCCAGGGATTGACGGTGGGGATTCATTCCCGCCTTCGATCGATGGTACCTTCGCTGATATATCTTACAAACCCCAAGTTAGGGTTTCTGTGGTTCATTATTTGGGTGAGACCGACTTGAGTGGTTCTGCTGCGCGCAACACCGGCTACCATGATTGCTGCATAGGTTATTTCATTTACCTGAGAATACTGCTGAACATTGGAAATCAGGCGAGGGATTCCCCTTTCCATTATCTATCCTTCTGTATGTTTATTTTTCTTTCTGCTCATTTACGATTTTTCTGTTAAGCAATTTCTTTACCAGATTTAAGGTGCGATCCTGAATTTAATGTTATCATTTGATTGATGAACAGGGTCGAGGATTCGGCACAGCGATGAGAACTTCCGTTATGAAACCTCAGGGTGGCCTATTCCCAGGTAAGAGCTTCCCCTCTAGCGTAGGTTAGCGTTAACTGATTGAAGAGTAAATTAATACCCTTTTCTTTCTTTGTCGGGTGACTGCGTGTTTCTCCCAGGATATGGTTCTGTTTATAATTTTCTGGCTATGAAGCCTTCAATAGTCGATACTAGGGCATTCGCCTTTTAAATGTTTACAGGGTTTATTGTATTTAAATCTCTCCTTAAGAGGGTTTTTGTCTCCATTTACTGTCTGGCTATAATTGTTCTGGAAAATTTCCGAGAGCGGGGCTCTCTTGTTTTATGTACTGTACTCGTGGCGTTTTGATTGTCTCGGCCTTCCAGAACTACCGAGGACTGATTTCTTAATCTGGGTCTTCCGGAAACAATTTGTCCTTACAGAATTATTTATTACTCGGAATGTATATGTATAAGTTGATTTATTGACTGGACCTCGGCTCAGGCCTGTAAATGATTTCCTTATTTTTGAGGTCGCCCATATGAATTATTTTGAGCTTTCGCTCTCGGTATGATGTTATTATCTCTTTTCTGAATTATGGTTAACTCCTGCTAGGGTTTGTTATATCTTGCCATGTGATTCATGCTTTTTACTTTGCCACAAAACCGTGGTCTGTTATTTGATTTTGGAACGACTTTACGCCAGCCAATATATATATTTATTGCTCAAGAATTCCTACTGTGTATTGAATAGGATTTCCTTTCGGTTACTGCAAAATTGACATTAAGATTTGCTGTTCCAATATCTTTCGATATTCTATTCACAGGCTTTATTATTTTCCTGTTAATTGATTAACCTTCGAGTTATATATAAATATGTTTCTCTTCCACATTCATATGTTAGCCCTTCCTCCGTAACTTAGCAGAGCCGACCCGGTTACGGGGTTCTGTACCATTTATGGGTACCGATGATCGAGATTGTTTCTGTTCTTGCAATACTGCAGAAAGGGTACTGTATCATAGTGTTCAGTCGGAGTTAGGAATTTTATATTTACGGCATATAATGTTA
>APFE030082063.1:3806-77534 GCA_000404065.3 Pinus taeda | reverse complement strand
ATCCAAGAATTGTTCATTTATGTAATGTAAAGGAGGTTGCCCCCTCGAAGAGGCTGAATTCTAAGGCTTTGATCTATCGCTTCTATATTTTCTTGAGCTGGTTTCATAACATTTGGTTTCAGAATGAAGATTGAAGACATTCTGAAAACAACATTTAGAACTCATGAGAGTCATTATGAATTTTTTTGTCATGCCTTTTGGCCTTACCAATGCACCTTCAACATTTCAAGGTTTGATGAATTCAATTTTCAAACCATTCCTTAGAAAATTTGTGTTGGTATTTTTTGATGATATACTGTTGGGTCCCCATAATACTAGTGGTTACCCCATTACTATTGTAGTTGTACCCCTTATTAATATTGTTGTGCCCCTATTGTGCCCATATTGTTACTATTATGCCCCATAGAAGCCCCCTATTGTTATTATTGTGCCCTTACATTATTATTGTTATGTAGGCTCTGATTATGTTATGACCCCTTAGACTCCTATGTATAGAAAGGAGGTCTTTTCATTTGTATCATCCAAGAATTGTTCATTTATGTAATGTAAAGGAGGTTGCCCCCTCGAAGAGCCTGAATTCTAAGGTGTTGATCCATATTTTCTATCTTTTCTTAAGCTGGTTTTGTAACAATGTGGCTATGATCTCCCCCTTACTTTGAGAGTGGACCAGAAAGAAAATAAGTTTCTTAGTCTGGGAGATGATCTTACTGTAGTTCTTACCAGAGATCAAAGAGGTGGTGGTAGGTGGGGCTACCTCCAGTGTCCTGTATAACATATTTCCCAAAGAAATAATCATAGGGAGAGGTCTAGACTCATATATAGCATGTCGCTTCCACAAGTATGGTTTTCCTAATAATACATCACAAACATAGAGAGGAGAAACATCACACAATAACTCATCTATGAAGAGCTTGATGTTGTAGGGAAGGTGACACTATTGGTTGACTCAGAGATCTCGTCCTTGGTAAAGCCACCTGATTTTGTATGGTTGTAAGTGTGGTGTAGTTGGTAGGCCTAACCGCTTCATGACGTCTGTTGAAATGAGTTTCTTTTGGCTCTCATTGTCGATAATAAATTGGAACGGTGAACCCTTCACCCACATCTGTGAGTGGAATAGATGCTCCCCCTCCTTTGGATATTCATGCTCATTGTTTTGGATCTTGGTCGTGGCAATAATGGCACTAGGCTTCACATGAATAATATACTTCCCTTTGTTATTCCTCTTCTCGAGTTCCGATTAAGGGTCAGAACATGCATGTGACTCTGAAGCCTTCAACTCGGCCACCGATGACTGCTTGGCCAAACACTCACTTATGTTGTCAATGGGGATCTTATGGAACTGACATCACTTTCCTGTGTCATTCTTTGACTTCATGGTGTTATTCTTTTCTTGTGGATTTGACAGGTTGTCTTGGGTCTCCCTGCCTTGGCTTTGTCCATTGTTCTCTAGTTTGGGGGAACCTTTCCCTTGCTTCGAATTCTTAGATCCAAAGTCTTGCTTCTTTTCTTTAAACTTCTACTCGATCTTGAAAGTGTATCGGTACATTGTGCCGAGTGAGGAGATTTCCAGGAACTCCATCTTGTCTTAGATGTACCTGTGTAGGAAATTGTAGTGTTTGTGTACGAAATGCTTCTCAGAATCCTTGATACCCAACTTCTTGTGAAGGATATGAAATAAATTTGTAAACTTCAGCACGTCTTGGTCCCTTCCATGTCGCAGCATGGTCCACTTTATGTATTTATCCTCATAGCTCCTGACTGGGTATTACTTCTCCTTGATGGCATCCCAAAACTAATTGCAAGTGGGTGCAGCTAAAAGGAGTGAGGGTTCTCTCTCATCCTTCTACTCACAGTAGGTTTCCCACCAGTCCTTAACGTGGGGGCCAACTTTGAGAAGAGCAAAAGTAATCTTTTCCCAGCTGGGAAAATCATGAACAGAAAAAATATCCTTGTAATAGATTCAACCATTTATCTATGGCATCTGCATCTATATGACCCTCAAATATGGGAATATCAAAGTGAACTTGTACCTTAAAGGGTGTGGTGCTTCCAGAGTAGCTTCTCGAAGTAGATGCATTGCCCTTGGGTAGCCATTGAAGGATTTGGGAAAAGTTGTTCATTATCGCATTCCTCTATCACTCGAGGGATTCTTCGAGCAATATTTTGAAAGGATATTTTGTCCCCTCATCTTTATTTTCTTCCCCCCATGGAAGGCCTTCGGGATTTGTGAGGCTAGTTTTGCAAAGGTTCGACCAATTCGATCCCTAACTCCTTATATCCTAACCTCGTTGGGGACATGCAAAGAAAAACAAAGAAAGAGCAGACCATTCTGATACCACTGATCTAGATTTAAACATGAACAAAACAAATTATAGATATAACCATAAGTACAAATATGTAGTAGAAATAACACTTCATTTCATTAATATCAAATACTGAAGTATGCTTACAAACAAAATGGAAACAAGACTAGCTCTGACGATGATAGCTTATCTCTAAGAAGAGATGTGGGGGCTACATTCCTCTGAACTAAGTTACAATGAGGCTCAACTGCATTTTTATTACTAAACTATAAGAGAAAACCCTAAACAACCAAAACCCTAACCCGAGGAGATGTAACACCAAGAGTTTATGGGCCCCGTTGAGGTTAGTTGGGTAGCCAACTTCCTGGTGTCGTAACTTAGTCATATTATCTCTATTTGATGCGTTGATACCTCGTTGGAAAGATATTTCTAAGGACTAAAACCACCAATGTGATTTTCATAGTAGTCCCTAAATAAATTTTGCAAAAGCAAATGTTGTTTAGGCCTCAACACGGATCTAGAAGTTTAGGACCTGAAAAACTGTCAAAAATAGTAAATTGTGCTACAATTAAGGAAACATATGAAACTGATTTAGAGGTCTAGGTGGAATAGATAGTTGGCCACTAATATCCACTTGGATTAGGAAGAGAGAGAGAAGGAGAGGAGAGTGAGAGGAAGGGAAAGGGAAGTGAGATAGATAGGGAGACACAAAGATGGAGTGCAAAGAGGGAGAGAGAGCATGATATAGGGCGGGATATAGTGACAAAGCTAGAGAGAGAGAGAGAGAGAGAGAGAGAGAGAGAGAGAGAGAGAGAGAGAGAGAGAGAGAGAGAGAGAGAGATGTGGGGAGAGATAGAGGGAGGTGGGAGAGAAAGGGAGAGAGAGGGAGGACTAGAGAGAGGACTTTAGAAAGAGAATGAGAGAGGGAGGGAGAGAGGGAGGGAGAGAGAGGGAGGGAATACTAAAGACATAGAGAGAGAGGGAAAATGAAAAGGGAGACATGGAGGGAAAGTGGGAGATAGAGGAGAGAGAGAGAGAGAGAGATGTTGGGTGTGGAGCCTTATTATCTTCTTTATCCATAGGTCTTTAATTCAACTGAATGTATAGCCTAAGAAGACTGTACACCCCTCCACGCAAGGGGGGGAGGCATCCCCTCGACTGGGGGATATGGGGGCCAGTGGGGGTTTGGAGGTAGCGCCCCCAAGATAAAAGTGTATGTAAAATTGCCTTGTAAAATATTATACTTTCGTAGTGAATTTGGGTCGTTCATTAGGCGGATGATCTGACGGTAGAATTTATGTCTAATTTAAGGTTTCTTCCCTAGAAGACAACCCCTCGCTATATATGAGGGAATTGTATTGCGTCTGGGAATATATGTGTATTCTAAGAGAGAAAGTGATAAGAGACTTTGCGAGATTGAAGAAGAAATTATAGTGGATGTACTATAGGTTTTATCTCTTCATTTTGTTGGATAATATACAAGAAAGTATTGGCTGTTTCTCCATGTACGCATCCCAAATTGGGTGAAACACGTATATTTGTGTCTCTCTTATTTTATTTGTTTTCTCTATTTGTGTTTCTGCAATATTTTATGTGCTCCATTTCTCTGTAATATATAATTTTCTAAGAAGAGAGAGAGGGTGGGAGAGGAATAGGGAGGGAGAGAGAGACAAATAGATATGGAGTGAGAGTATGTATGTTTCGGGGGTGAGATAGAGAGACAAATTAGGGGAGACAAAGGGAGATAGAGATATATATGGCAGGGGGAGAGGGAAGAGGAGAGAGAAATAGAGAGCAAGGGAGGGAGAGATAGATAAATATGGAGAGAGAGAGAGTGTGTGTGTGTGTGTGTGCGTGTCTGTGTGGTGGAGAGAGAGAGAAATGCAAATACTATATAGTATTAAATAATATATAACATTATTAACCATGGAGGAAGAGGAAATAAGGCTTTCACAAAAGGTTAAAGAAGTTGGATTTAGAAAGCCATAAATATTTCAATTTTTCATTGAAATAGATGCATTGATTTCAATGTAGTTATTGATTTCTAATCCTATTCAATCGATTGCACTAGACACATTAATTTCAGTGTAGATGTTGAGTTCTAATCCTATTTGATTTCTTACACTAGATGCATTTATTTCAGTGTAGATGTTGGTTTCTAATCCTATTTTATCAGTTGCACTAGATGTCTTGGCTTCACTGCAGATGTTGATTTATGATTTGATGTAACTAGATGTATGATGTGCATTAATTCCCAAGTAATTAGATTAATAATGTACATTGGTTCTAGTCTAAGAACAAATAAATTATTGATGATATGCATTTATTTTTGTGTTAAAATAATTCAACAAGAAATAAAATACTTGAATTTTTATCTTAAATAAAATTTTCACTTACATGAGATGTTTGCTTCTTGAAACTTTAAACTATTTATAATTGACTACGTTCTTATTATGTCAATTTCCCAACATTCAATATTGTTATTCACTTTTCATTTAAATGAGGTAATAGAAAGCAACTACCATTAACAATTACTAGGGTTTAATATTCCATAAGTCACAATAATTAACATTGGCAAAAGCTACTCTTAATATTGGAGATCAAGTTACTACAATAGATCGAGTTAAAGATTTGAATGGTCTACGTTTTCAACTACCCTTTTGATATGATCGATATAAAAAAGATGGAAAAACTAAAAGGTGTGACAGTAATAGCAATCAAAGAAATAGTTTGAGGCTGATCATAATGAAGACTATTTGTAATTGACTACATTCTTATTATTCACATTTTCTATCAGTCAACATTGTTACATTGTCACTTTGCATTCAAAATTTTTATTTAATCATTTTTCATCATTCAAGTTATTAAAAGATTCTATCATCTCAAATAATTGACTACATTCTTATTATTCACATTTTCTATCATTCAACATTGTTACATTGTCACTTTGTATTCAAAAAGTTTATTTAATCATTTTTCATCATTCAAGTTATTAAAAGTTTCTATCATGTCAACAAACTGAGGTAACAGTGTAAATTTAAAATTTAAATTACCATATTAATCTTAGAGGTATTTAACATATTTAAAATGATGAAAATAATTAGATGTTCAAAAAAAATTATGTGACCGCACATGACTGAAATCTATTAAACACACACATGGCAGCAACAATAGATGAATGATAAGCAGGAGAGTACACTTATTATTAACAAATGATATACATTTATAGTACATGGTATGACCCTTGGATTTATATTCCAAGTGGTATCTTGGACTCCCTTTGGTTGTTAAGCTTCCACATCAACCCTTAGAGGATTAGGTGTCCAACATTCCTCCCCTTAATCCGAAGGCTTATGTATGAGTCCAAGAAGAGAGTTGTAATGTAAAATGTGAAAAAAATGCATGGAAACACTAGGCTGAATGTGCTCTCTAAAATGTTGGTATAAGGGAGGTGGTTTAAGGATGACCACCAACACTGGAACGCTTAGTGTAATTCCCGGAACTCATCCAATTCTGGCATGAAGATGAGGTCTTCTGTTAGAGGAAGTGCTCCTAATGTTTTGAAGAGGGAAACCTTTAACCATGAAAGGGAGGTCTCACCCCGCATAAATGGGAGAACCTCAACCTCAAGATGGAGGTCTCAACCTATGATGGTTTAAGGATTACCACCAGCTCTGGAATGCTTAATGCAATGCCTAGAACTCTTCCAAAACTGGCAAGAATATGAAGTCTTATACTAGAGGAAGTGTCCCTAATTCTTTGAAGAGGTATCACCCACTGAAGGCATGCTCAGGGGCATATTTGTCTCTGGCTACAACTTTGAATCTGGTGTGGCAGGTTGTGGCTCAGGCTCGCTTGATGTGGCTTTGAAGCTTTTAGATTACCATCATTTCCCCCCTGTCAAATACAAGGTGAGATGATGGAGAAAACTCAACTGCAAGACTATTCAATACTCCAGAAAAAGTTTTGACATATAACTGGAATATCATCTTGGTTGTTGATGCCCATTGCCAAGAAGCGATCCATCTAAGATGAATCTTTATTCTTGCAGTAGGCTTGTTTCTGAAGCATCTATTTGAAGAATGATTGGTTTTATAATAGTGCTTACATGGATGAATATCAAAACAGTGATCTCTTAGATGGCCAACTCGGTCTTAGTGTTGGCATTTCACAATCTATTACTGTGGAAGAGGGGCCAAATATAGAATAGCTGAAGGTGAACTGCCATGAGGATTAAGTGAAGATGAACCATCCTGAAGAAATCCAGCACTTTGAAATTGGAATGGTTTGGAGTAGTCTGGAATATGAAAGGACATTTCCTTGTCATATCCAAGACCACTTCTATGCTTGTTGTGGACAAACTCTTCCCAAGGTTTGATGACCGACTTGGGAAGTGCACACTGAATTTTTGCATCTGCATGTACAACTAATGCTTCATTGGGTACTAAATCTTAATGAACTATAACACTATTGACTTGCTACTGATGGGTTGTTGTCTCAATGTTCTGAGTAGAAACAGGTTTAGAATGACGACTCCATTGTTGTAATTCTTCTTGTTGTAGCAAAGATTCAAGCTCCAAAAAATCCATGTTCTCCTATGTATATTCTAGACATATTTTAATATCACAGAGAGTGTTCTTGCTAATTTTCATTGTATCATGATCCGAGGAATGTATCATAGTTTTCAAGAAATCTATTATTTCAGTAACAACACAGGGATGTTTATGCTGGTAAAGTTCACCTTCCCTACATTCTAGGCACCACTGATAAGATTTCACACATATTAAGAAAGAACAACATAAAAACCACTTTCAAACCTATGAAAATAATTAACAGATGTCTTAAATCAGTAAAAGATCCTATTGACCCTAAACACCACAATGGGGTCTATTTGGTCCCTTGTTCATGTGGAAAGACATACATTGGTGAAACTGGTCGGTCTATATTAACTAGGATTCAAGAACATGTTGCTGACATCAACCATAACCGCTCCAAAACCTCAGCTTTGGCTGAGCACTCTAGTAAAACCAATCATCACATTTGCATCGAAAACTCTTGTGTTATGGCCAAAATAGACCATTAACACCATAGAAAATTTAGAGAAGCTATCGAAATAAGAAAACACCCCAATAACCTAAATCGTGATGACGGTTGGAAAATAAGTGATAACTGGATTCCCACGCTAATAGGGGATTCCACCACATCCTAGACAAATCCAAACCCTTTTCTTCTTTGTCCTCCTGTTCCAATCCTTAAAAACTTTAGTAAGATTAAACTCACTCTATCGAAATTTAATTACATTAAACTAAATTAAATACCATAATAATTTAAAATTATAACTAAATTAAAAATTAAATCAGTTTAAATTAAATAAAATTAAATAAAAGTAAAATAAATTTAAAATAAAAATTTAATTTAATTTAATTTAACTCAAAATAAATTATATTAAAAATATAATTGAAATTAAATTAAATTAATTAAATTAAAATTATAATTGTAATTAAAATTAAATGAAAATCTTCTAGTCCATTTAGTTAAACCTTAAAATAAATAAATAAATAAATCACAACAACATTAAATTAAAAATTAAATTAAATTAATCAAATAAATAAAAATAGAATAAAATTAGAAATTAGAAATTAAATATAAATCAAACTAAAATTATTTAAATAAAATTAAATTAAAATTAAAATACATTATTATATTAAAATAAATTAAATCAAAATTAAATTAAATTAAATTATTAAATTATATTAAATCAAAATTAATTTAAATGAAAACATATTAAACTAAAACAAAAATCATAATTAAAATTAAGTGTAAATTTAAACTAAATTAAATTAATTAAAAATTAATTAAAAACTTCACCTTCATCAAAACATGTCGGCTCTTTACACTACCTACCATAACCTTTATTTATTTATCCTCATCTTTCTCTGACTTCTTCACAAATCTAAATCCTAATGATGAACCACAAAGGATGGTTCAAGACGTCGATGCATAAAACAACAAAATGCGATGGATCCGAAAGATATAACCACACATAATGCAAATCGCAGAAGTCTCAAATCCATTATTAACTCAAGCCATATTCTTCATTATCAAAATTACACCTTTTTTTTAAAACTGATCACAACTATGACCCAATGCAGAAAAGTAACACCCACTCATAGTATAACGACATAGCAATATCCTCCATAAATGTGCACCAATTGACTAGTGTGCAACCAACAAGCACTAATTACTGTAATGCATTCACAATCTATTACATAAGAATAAGAGTTCACTCATGACCAGCATATAGATTGCAATATGTTCCAACAATACAAACAACTGAACTTTCCTCCAGAAAAGACTATTTTTAATTGCCAAAACAATCATTTCCTTCATAAAACCCACCAAACTCTTATGCAGCAGTTGAGGTAACAAGGAATCAAGGCAGTGAAGCGTGGATCTACGCAGTGAAGCTCTTCTAGCTATCAAGCAATAGGACCAGAAAATCCAGTCGCAACCATGGCAGGTCGTCGAATAGTAGTGATTGTGGGTGTCCTTCTATGGGCACAAAGATTTCGGTGAGAGTGTCCTTGTTGTCGCTTTGGCTTGCAAACTCAAAGAAATTTGATGTGGTTGACTTTAGCAACCATAGAAAACATGGCTGAGTTCAAATGGTTTTTGTAGCAATGAGTTCTTTGGTTTTGGTTTACAGAAAATAGCATGGCAACTGCTAGGGTTTTGTATATGGTTTAGCTCCATAGTGCCATCCTTTTCTTTCCCATTTTGAGTACTTTCCACACCAGAGCCTGTCCAGTTTCAGTATTTTGTTATAGCTCGACAGCTAGACTTCAACTGCAATTCCATGCAACTTTTTCATTTCCACGCATCAAAGAAGTTGATAGAATCAAAGACACTCTTTCAAACCCAGATGAGTCAAAAAATCATCTATATGAGTCATTGAGAATATTGGAGTTAATGCAACTTTCTGTCGACATTCTAAAGGCAACTGCTATTGGCAGGATAGTGAATAGATTAAAGAAACATAGTGAATATACCACCAGTGCTGCGAACATAGTAGTATGCGAATATATTGAATATACCAACGAGAATTTAGTCCATTGCAAAGCAACTAATCAGTGGTTGGAATGATCTTATGGATGTATGGTTAAAGACTACTGATGATGTTACTATAGTGGCTATAGGCACCTCTCCAGACTGAGTTGCACCAGAAGCTTTCAAATATGATGATGGTCTATCTTCTCCTCCACTTTATGAGGGTGCCCTTTTAACAGCTTAGACCACATCAATAGAAATGTCTCAGTTCTTTGACGGAATGGATGAGGATGGAAATCTTCAAAATACCAATGGAAATGAGAAAGATGGAGATGCTAGTTATTTTGAAAAACAATGCATAGTGGCACCTTCGAGTAATGTAAAGCAGTCTATTCAATGGAGCAATGCTGTAAGGGAAGGTGCAATTAGTGGTAAACAAGGAACCCCGGGAGATAAAAAGGCAACGGGAGACACAAAGTCACATATTCAAAAGTAGAAGAATATTGATCATAGACATTCAATTAGTATTCCAAATGATGGAGCTACCACTTCTATGCGTGTTAAGAATAGAAGTGGAATGCCTCAGAGGAATGAACTTAGGGACAATGTCCGTCAGTGCAGTGATCCAATGAAGAATCAAATAAGGGACTCTTCTCTTCCAGCTCGAAATAAGCCAACATATTCAGTTGATATATTTGTAAGGGTTGAGCTTCAGGAACGATACCACAAGAAGAAACTGCAAAGAGGCAACGAACTGTTCAAGTAATGGATCTACAAGGCCTCCCTAAAAATGGGCGTAATCTTGTAAAACCATCGCAAGCTAAACTAGCGTCATAGAATAGGTAGCGATTCATTAATCGCATATAGGAATGTCATATTATCTGGGCCCGAGTAGTCCAGTATAAATTTCTTGAAATCATGATACACTGGTCATGCCTATTTTTCTGTATGTCTGAAGCTTCCAATTGGAGTGGAGTGTATTTTGAGAACAGGAACTACTTCAATTCATTTCTTAGGACTTCAAATAAAATCACAAAAAATGCACCAGGAGTATGGACTTGGAATTCGAATTTCAAAGAAAACGCCTTTTGAAAGCCAACAGTGCAAGTGGAGGCGAACATGGCAAAACAAGCAGAATTACTGCATAGCTTCTGTTGGTTTGCAGGAACAGGTCTCAGTGAGAGCATGAAACTAACAAAGAGTGTTAGAGCATTTCATTGGTAGAGAGGGATAGGTTTGGCAATATTCCTCTTTGCAGTCATAGGGGCAGGTCTGCTCACAACAGAGGAATGGCAGAGTTGATAGAGGTAACAACCTCTATTCTAACAAATGCTCACAAAGGCATAATCAGGAGGAGAGCATTGGTTTACAAAGGCCACAAAAACAGGTGGCTCACACTTGAGCAGGCAAGATATCGCCCACTCTAATACCATGTCAAACACACACATGGCAGCAATAACAAATGAATGATAAGTAGGAGAGTACACTTATTATTAACAAATGATATACATTTATAGTACATGGTGTGACCCTTGGATTCATATTCCAAGTGGTCTCTTGGACTCCCTTTGGCGGTTAAGCTTCCACACCAACCCTTAGAGGATTAGGTGTCCAGCCATACCAACCTACAACCATCTTAACCCATGAGTGGGATCAAATATCTAGAGGTAGAAACCTTTCCTCAAGTTTTACACTCAAAAAATACCAACTACATCCATCTTAACCCATGAGTGGGATCAAATATCTTGAGGTGCAAACCTTTCCTCAAGTTTTACACTCAAAAAATACCAACTACATCCATCTTAACCCATGAGTGGGATCAAATATCTTGAGGTGTAAACCTTTCCTCAAGTTTTACACGCAAAAAGGAGGTTTGCACCTACAAGATTTGATCTCTCTCTACACTTAATAGATTTGGTGTTAAGATAGATCTAAATTGGCCAATATTACAATCTAATAAGAATAAGATGTGGTAAAAAAATATTTTACCTTTAATATAGGAGCCCTAAATAAAATATTTAGATCTCTATCTTAAGTAACATAAATTTATATTAATTTTAGAAAGATAAAATAAAAATATCAAAAAAAAAATTTAAATTGCATTATAATATTGTATATAAAACTTAAATAGAATTGTTTGAATGCCCAAAAGGAAAAGAAAATTAAAAATAAAATAATTGCTTTTTTTTAACAAGAATGTGTAAATCCTTTTAACAAGAATTTTTAATAGAAATTTGATATGTGTCATTTAAATAATAATAATATGATGAGTCATAAATAAAATATTTCATTATAAAATTTTTAATGATATTGACATGTATTTAAAAATATATTAATAAGATGAAACATTTTTAAGAGGGGACAATGTCTGATTTCAAATAAAATTTTTCTTACATATTAAATAAAATATTTTAACGACAATATGCAAAGGAGATGTTGGTCCACCTAACTTTACTTTAAAAATATTAAAATAATAATTTAAATTAACAAATTAAAAATACTAATAACCAACCTAGATCCATCACCAGATATATCAAGCGCCAAGAGGGATCAAATCTCTAGAGGTGCAAACCTTTCCTCAAGTTTTGAACTCAAAAAATAAGTTTGCACCTCTAGAGATTTGATCCCTCTTCAAGTTTTGAACTCAAAAAATAAGTTTGCACCTCTAGAGATTTGATCCCTCTCGGTGCTTGATAGATCCGGTGTTAAGATGGATCTAGGTTAGTCATGTGCAGTCATACAAAATTTGTTGAACATGTAATTATTTTGATCATTTTAAATATGCTAAATATGTCTAAGATTAATTTGGTCAATTTAAAAAATGATGAAATAAAAATGTTGAGTGCAAAGTGTAAATATAACAATTTTGATTGATAGAAAATGTCAATAATAAAAATATAGTTCATTACAAACAATCTTCGTTGTGATCAATGTGAAACTATTTTCTCCTACTGTTCCTATTATCACAACCATTAGTTTGTCCATTTTCTCATATCGATCATATGAAAAGAGTAGTCGGAATCATAGACCATTCAAATATTTAGCTCGAGCTACTGTAGTAAACAACATATCAATTATTTAACTCGAGCTACTGTAGTAAACAACATACCTTGTCTCTGTTGCTCTCCAATATTAATAGTAATTTTCTCCAAAGCTAATAATTGTGACTTATGAAGTGTTAAACCGCAAATAGTTTTCAATGGTAGTTATTTTCTATTACCACCTTTGAATGCAAAGTAATTAACAATGTTGAATGATGGAAAATGGGAATAATAAGAATGTACCCAATTATAAATAGTTTATAGTTTCAAGAATAAAACATTTGGGGTAAGGAACCATTTTAGTTCCAACGCGCGTCGCCTAAAGGTTCACGAATATTGTAACATTTTAATTGACGTCTAGTTTATGATGGTGAAAACCCTAATCATCGCAGGCCGCCAGGAAATTTGATACAATTTAAGAAATTCAAAGCCGGACCGTTCAACCATTATATTTCTTATTTGAAATGGATCAGCTACTTCACGCACCACACGGTAACCTAACATGCCCATGACTTTTTTCAATTGAGGAAATTGAGTCACGAAACCGTCCTTAGGTGTAAATAGTCTTGCTTTAAATTGGACTGCACCCTTGCTTTAAATTGGACCATAGGACTTGTGGGCAAGAAACCTCACACTTAGCGGTTACACCAAAGCCCAAACAAGCCTATGACTTGCTCTCCGAATTTCTCTTTCCTCATTATATCGACAAAGACAACATACCAATGTCTCTCTCACCATGGGCAAACATTGAAAACCTGGTGTATATTGTTCACAAAAAAGTTCAGATTTCTTGTTTGTAAGATTTTAAGTTTGGTATTATTGCTTATGATTATAATTTTTTAATAATATGATATATATAAATATAAGAAGTTGTCTACAGATGTGGAGGAATTTGTGGAGGTAGAGGAATTGCACAGACTACTATACATGGTTAGAATCTTGGTAAAAAAAATTCAAAAAACCTTGTAGAGGCAGTGTTTGAATCGTGTTTTTGATGGTGGAAATGGATTCAGCACCATCAAAAATGTCTAGGGCATCTAAAATTTTGAAGTTCAACAAATCTAACTTGGATTTACAAAAATCCTTGCAGGATTTTCTCAAAATATGGCCACAAAAAAGTAGTCTCATTAGACTATGGCTAAATACAATCTCACGATTCTATGTTGCATCTGCAAAGTGGTGACTTTATATCATGATTCATATTCATTTGGCTTTTGAATGAAGACCATTAATATGGGTATCAAATGGTTACTAAGCCAATTTTTTCTACTAAGGATGGTTTAAGGATTTGGGTCAAAACAACTAAAAGTTACTCTATTGGGAAATGAAAGTTCTCTTTGGCGATGATTTAAAGATGACAACAAACTATTAAAATGGTGGTTTGAAGATGACCACAAACTATAATATATTAGAAGCAATAATTCTTTAAGAAATGGTGGTTTAAGTATGACCAACAACCAAATCGCTATAACTATGCATTTTGATCTAGCTAACTCTCTCTCAAACCTCTCAAACTCTAGTTCGAGCTCAAATCTCACCTTATATGTATTCAAAACTAGTAGGTCGATTTGTCTTCAAAACTAATAGATGAGTGTAAATTCCGTGTATCATGTAAAAGGAGAAAAGATGAAAATTTTTCCATTCAATGACTTGTCAATACAATATATTTTTTTAGCCATTGAAGACGAGAGAAATACATCCAAGTGAATCTTTTCTCTTGGAAGAGTCATGTACCATATCTTTGAATAATTAATATGTTTTTCACAATGTTCACAAGGGTGAAGTCCAAAACACCAATATTTCTTATGAGCCCCAGTATTCCAACAGGAATGTTGCAACATGTGAGGTGATCAACTTTAATTGTCAATACAGAGTTCATTCAAACTTAAGAGGTATTATTACTATATTCACAAAAAACAATTTTCTACTTAGGTTGATCTGATGCAGTGAAGTGTTGGAAATACTAAGAGGGGTGAATTGATATTTCGTTTCACAATTGTTATTTTACTAGTTAAGATCACTTAGATAGAACAAAAAAAAAAAAAAATTATTAAGAAGAATTGATGAGGAATTCAATCCTCTTTATAATGAATCAAGTACAATAATAAATTAGGGCTCCAATCTTAGATGAAGAATCCAATCTTCAATTCCACTACTACTTCACCAAGCACCAACTTGGTCTACTTGAGGACAGCAATCCTCTAGAGCTCCAACCCTCTCCTCTAGCTCTCGCTCCAACTTGGTCTTCTTGAGGACTCATATCCTCTAGAGCTCCAACCCTCTGCTTCACTTCTTCAAGATGGGTACACATAGTGCTTTAAGGCTTTCAATCTCTTCAACAACAAGTCCTAATAATCCCTCTAGTCACAACTTCAATAATGCCCTCAATTCACCTCCAAAAACACTTCATTCATCAATGACAACTTTAGTAACCACAGAAGTTTCTTGAAGACTCTTCATAATACCCAAACAATTTTCACCAAAATTACTTCATGAGGGCTTCAATCATGCATCAAGGTCTCTAAGAGTCCCTCCAAGATCAACTTCTATAAGAGTCTTTAATAATACCTCCAAATAAGGAACTTCAACAAATCTTCACTAATTGTGTTCTAAAATAATTGCCCCCAATGCCAAAACAACTCTGGTTCAAAAATCCTTCAATAGTTTCTCCAAAAGATCTACAAGAATTATTCCAAATACTATTCTAGGGTCAATCCAAAGACTCCTCTACAAATACCTTTTAGGTCACTTTAATGTCTAATCAAGGTTTCTCAACAAGTTGTCTTCAACAAGTCTTCATTCTATGCTTGATGGCAGTCTTCAACACTGCTCAAGGAATTTCCCAAAGGTCTGATCCAGATTTAGCTCCAGTCTCAACACTTTAATAAATCTTTCAAAAACTCTCAATAGTTCTTCAATTAGTCTTTGATTTATGCTTCATGGTAACCTTCAGATAAGAGTTGGTCCAAGAGGTATATGCTTATGACCACAAGTGTACTCCAAAGTACCCTAAGGATGGCTCAAAAGTGTAGCCACAAAATATTATAATAGATCCAAAAATTAGACCTGAACTTAAAGGTTCCTCCCACAAATTTAAACTACTTTATAAACATGCAAGAGCTCATTATTCTCCACAGTTCCAAGAGTTCAAAATTCCTTTACCAACTCATTTCAAACATAAGTTTCTTCCCACTAATTTGAACTTGTATCACAGGTCTATGACAAGTCAAGCTTTTCAACAGGATAGCAGATCCAAAGTTTGCAATTCTATGGTTTGTAACAAGTGTCAAGATCGAGATATGTAGCAAAGAGAAGATCTGTTTTACAATTTTGTGGTCTACAACAAGTGTCAAGGCCAAGATCTATTACAAATAGCATGTCTAAAATCTGTAACACAAGCTCTGTACTAGGTCCAAGATCTAGTCTCTCACAGGTTCGTAAAGGAGTAGTTTCCAAAGGTCAAAAAATGTCTTCATGAATTATCACATAATAGAAAATAAACTAAACAAATATCTCAAATTTATTTTTCTCTTCAAGTTCATGAGTTGTGAACTTACACTCCCTGCTCTACACTATACTACTTTTTTTTGGGACCGAAGTTCATCCTTGATCAAATTTCACATTACTTATATTTATAATTGTTCGCATGTTTGAAGAGACACATCTTTACAGGGGAGCCAACTTGTCCTAGTGAGTCTACATAAGTAGATTAGCAAATTTGATCAATATTAACATATACTATTTTCAAAATCTAATATTTCCATATTGACAAGGAGATAGGAGGTAAGTGAATACTCATTTGAAAGAGGAGAGAATTCTCTACGAGTTGGTATAAGACTCATCTTAATGTGATGTCTTAAATATCAAAAAAAAAAAAAAATCCTAATCACGGTCCTAGAATTTTATGCCAATCCTTAAGTTTTTTGGTATGATTTTCAACGTTACCTCATGAATTTAGGCATAGGAATTAGGGTGTTCTTTTATGCTAGTGTTTCTTCCATGCTAAGGATTCCAAGATAAGGGCTACACCATTTATTAGGGCATATGGGGTTTCTTAATCAAGGGCTTCTATATTAGGGTTTTCATTATATATGCATCCATAAGTTCAGGGTCTAGGGATTTAGGCTTTCCAACCAACCATTCTAGGTTTTTCCATTTATAGGGTTTCAATTTTCCATTTATAGGGTTTCATATTAGGGTTTTCTAGTCAACTTGCATTCATGAAATAACTAGGGTTTATGCCAAGCCGCTCATCTAAAGCTAGGGTTTAGGGTTTCATCATATTGACATTAGATGGGATTTGTGATTGTCATGTACTTAAGTCACCTTAGGGTTTTACTTCCTCATTATAGACTTAGGGTTTCCATGATATGCATGAACCATGTTAGGGTTAGGGTTTTGCACTTAGGGATAAGGTTTCATCTAGGGAATACTTCAACAATGCATCTAAGTTGCCATCTTATTGACATCAATGAAAAATTTGTCAAAAAGTCTCCCTGTTTTTCATTGATGACAATACTCTCCCCCTTTCAATATTTTTTTCCCTTTGACATCAATGGAAAATTCTTAATATGGTACTCCACCTATCATGGTGGTGCTCCCTCTATCAAGGTGTTTGTCTTCATGTGATAAATATTCTTTTCTTGACTTGAGCTCCCCTTAACGATATGCATAATCTTTTTTTTTATGCCCTTAACAAGTATTGATGCCTTGAGAATTCAAGGCACATTCAACATGCTCTTATTTTGGTGTAACTTGCTTCCTTCTCCAAACTTTTGTGTCTCTGTTTCCTTGCTTGGTTTAAGATTCTTCAGATTGTTTAGGAACCCATTTCAATTTTCAATCTTGAGCTATATGTCCAACATTATGGCATTTGAAACATTCAATTTTGTACATGAATGATGGAGCATAATATTTGTAGGTATGTACATTGGAGTATCTCCTCACAAATTTTATTCGGGGGAATGGATTAGAATCTTCATAAATATCCTTATTATACATCCTGAAATCCTTTACCATGTGCCCAAAATTTAGAGAAGAGTAACAATAAAAAAAAAATAGTTTGATACCTAGAAACTGAGGATTGCCTTTGTGCATCTTGAAAATTGTTTTACGTTGAGGTTCTTTGATGATATTTATTTCTACCTACAACATCAACATTTGTTTTTGGAGAAAAGGATCTTCCAATGTTAAGTTGACTCATTTTCTTTCTTCTACTGGAGCTGAGGGGATTAGCACAATTTTGAAGCTTCTCCTTGTTCTTGTCTTTTGATGCATTAGGGTTTACATCATTTTGACTAGAAGAGTCACATGCATAACCAAGACCAAATTTTTCAAGAGGGGATATTTAAAATTAAGGATGTCATCCAAATATTTAGAACTCTTCAAGATCTTATTTACTTGATCAACTTCTTTCTTCAGAAGAACAATTTCTCCTTTCATCTTTTCATAATCTTCATTTTGCATTACTAGTTGTTTCTTCATTTATTCCTTCATCCTTGTTGCTTTACATGTTTGGACATTAAGAGAGATGGCATCTAATTTCAATTTGAAGATATCTTCATATTTTTCTTCTAGTCGGCATGCCATGGAATTTCTTTTATTTTCTACTTCATTACTTTATCCTTCAAGGAGGAGAAAACCTTCCATTACATTTGCAGCTCTTGTGCTTGTTTCTTCACCTATTCTAGCTAAACTTTAAGGGAAGTGACTTCTTCATTATAAAGGCCAATTTCTACTTTAGATTTTGATCCAGAATTAAACAAGAATGCAACAAATTAAATATATAACCATAAATATAGAGATGTAATAGAAATAACACTTAATTTAATTAATATCAAATATTGAAATATGCTTACAAATAGAATGGAAATAAGACTAGCTTGGGCGATGGTATTTTATCTCCGAGAAGAGATGTGGTAGCTACATGCCTCTCAACTATGTTACAATGAGGCTCAAAGGCCTATTTATTATTGAGAAATAATGGAAAACCCTCAAAATCTAAAAACCTAACCCTAGGATATGAAGCCACGTTTGAGTAAATTGGTACATCAACTTCTCGGGGTTGTAACTTTGGCATACGATCTTCACTTGACGTGAAGAATAGATCGTTAGAATTATATTTCTGAGGAATACAACTTTTATATGGCACCCAATAGTCAAAGGCACATGATGGCCTCGATTTTCCAAAAAAACATCATTTAGGGCCTCAAAACGACTCCAGAAGTTCACGACCCAAAAAACTGCCAAAAATAGTAAATTGTGCTACAAATAGGGAAACTGTAAAAATGAAAGAACCAATGGTGGGGGTCCAAGTGGCATAGGCGAGTGGCCACAAATGCTGACATGGATCATTCCTCCTCCCTTAGGAAGTAATGTTTCCCATTGCGTTGAGTTCCTCCATGAGATGAGGAAACTTCTGCTGAACTTGGTCCCTCGTGAGCCACTTGCCTTGGTGAAGGACTTGGCCTACTTTGACAACTCAATATAGTTGGATCCTTTATTATCGAGTGTGCTTGGTCTGTGTATCTATGATCTGATTAGTTGTGGCTTGTTCCATGCCGTCTTGATTTAAATTTGTAGGTGTGAGTTGTTCTACAATGTATGATGTTTCTAGTAATGGTGGGAAATATGGTTGAAGGCGATCCACATTGAACATTGGGTGCAGGCCAAGGAATGGGGGAATGCTGAGCTCAAATTTATTATCTCCCACAGCCTTGGTAATTGTGTAAGGACCTATTGTAGCCAGCAACAACCCCCCTTCTTATTTAGTGTTATTACTAATACTAAATAAGTGGGGGCCCTTAATCAACAAATTTTAAAAATCAATTAGTGCTTGTATTTCCTTTTTTAATAAAACTTACCATCATAAACTTAGGAGAATACCCTTGAAAAATCTAAAAAAGCTTAAGTTTTATGATAAGGTAGGATAAAATCACTCCTTAAGAAATATCACATTGCAAAAAGGATAATGGATACCTCCTTACAAGCCAAATTCTAAGATTGCGAGATCACGACGCGAGATTACATATTAATAAAACATATATTTCATTGCATGCCTCAAACATCACTTACGCTGAAAAACCTCAAACCGCCGTATGCGATGGCGCATATCACAAAATTGCATTTCGCAAAAACACATTAACGAATAATTGTCATATGTCGTGCTCCAGCGATATTGTGATATTACAATACTATGATATAGCGACACTACGATAGAGCGATATAGTGATATTGCGATGCATCGATTTGTGATATTGCGAAGCAAATCGCAAAATTGCTTCGTCACAGATCTTTGGGGCTCGTTGTTCGAGAAAGCTTTTTTCCATAAACCGAGACCTAGTTATGCACTTTAATGATAATTAATGAGTTAGTTGCCAATTGTAAATGAAATATGGTTTTGTGCTTATCGAAGAGACATTTCACATAAGGTGGTATATTTGATATGTATTCAGCATTTAAAGCTTTCCCGTCACCTTTCCTTATCATTATTCTCACCTCACTTGTAAACTACACGAACAAGGAACAAAGAACTATACAAAGCAGTATTCAGGATATTATGGGAAAGAAAGGCAAGGTTCCAAGTTCTGAAGACAAAGAAATGACTCCCTTGTATACAGACACCTCCTGTAACAGAGATGTCAGTATTACCACTTGGGAAGGCATGTAAAATCTACTTGAGGAAGAGAATCCCAAAATAATGGAGGTTACAACTACTGCAGGCTCACATGGGTCTTCTGAGGCATCTATTACAGAACTAGCTTGCTCGTTCTTACATGGGATAGCGGCGAGGCCCAAGATTCTCCCCTACACGGACATGGTTAAATGGGTACTGGATAGCGCTGACATCAAAAACAGACAATTTAAGACTCACAGCCAAGGACTCAATGACTCATTCACTCCATAATATTTGAAGGTCATGTATCATTTACCAGAGCCACAAGTGACTTATAAAAAACAGTTCATAGAGAATTTTGCTAAAGAGAATGAAGACCTGGCAGAATGCACCAAAGACTGGTCAAGGAGAGACAGACCACTAAAAAGATATAAACATGGTATGTATAGTACTAGCTCTCTCACTTCCCCGTATTGCTTTGCTACCGCTATGCTCTGTAGACTTTTTGGAAAGCCATACATTAACAAATTTTCATCTGAATGGCTACCATTATTGGATGCCGCCATTAATGCTACTGTTATGGATTGGGCTAAAATATTGTCTGACAAATTAGCCACAGCCATTTTAAATTACTGGTCTAAAAGAACTGTTTACCAGAGAATTTATCCCCCTTTCTACTTATCTGCATATGTGATGGATGCAATTTGTTATATTTCCAAGTTTCCTTTAATGGGTTGGAAATGGATGACCGAAGACCCCTTACCCATTCATATTTATCATAAAGAATTATGGGATTCTAAGCTCACTTCGTATTTCTACAAGATTTTTCATGGAATCATGTTGCCCGTGCACAAAATGTTGTATGATAAAGATGCTCCAAGATTTTCTCCTAAAGCAGAGGTAGATATACTCCCTGTCGCGAGATGGTTCAGAGAAGAATTGTTTACATATGTCAGGGTATTCGGAAGTCTCGCTTCCCCTCATGTCTTACCTTTGTATGTTCCCGATAAACTCATGGCACGAGAAATTGCTTATCAAACCTGTGGAGAAGGAGGTTTGACTAAAGATTTGAACGACAAAAAGAAGGTTATTTGGCCACAATTTCCTATAGCCTGTGGGGCCTTTTCACTATTTCATGTAGGCTATGCATTCAAAGAAGTAAACAGCATAACATGTCTACAATTTTTCAAATTTCCAGGAAGACCGTTTGACCCTCATGATATTTCTAAGAATTTCACTATTGCAGTCAAAATAAAGGTGTTTTCTAAAGAAGATGATCTTTTTGATGACATGTTCCAATAGAAAAGTATGCTTAAAGAAGTTCTGCATTCAACCCTAATGTGATTCCCTCCAACAAAATTTCAAGAGTTCAAGATATACAGGGAGAGGAGGTTAGCTAATATCCCTTTGGAAAAATTATGCTTGGAACACGTAAGGGAACCAAATCCAAGTATTAGTCTCAGTGGAAGTTCAGGCACAGACAAATCTAAATATAAGTCTGGGAAAGAAACATCAGAACATTCTAAGAATTTCGAAAGTGGCCATGATAAAAGCGAGGGGTCAGTAAGGGATACTGCCCAGTCAAAAGAGCTCCCACAGCAATAGGTTTTGACCTCTCCACAGATAGATCCTCCCCCTCTCATCGTTCAGCAACCATCAGTCAGAACCGAGCTAGATAAAGAATGGGAGACCTTCAATGATTTAATCAATCTTGAAGGGCAGAGCACAAAGAAACTTGTGAGTAATGTACAGGCAACAAAAGATATAGTCACAAGAATAATTAGCAATGTTTTAGATATGGAACATATTCCCATTACCTCGTCCTCTAAACTTATACTCAAGATAGAGGAGATTCCTCCTCTTGATGTATTTTATAGTCCACAACACAAGGTAGTAGTGAGAAGACAAAGGAAAAAAAGAAAATTGGAAAACGTGCTCTCTCATGATGCAGAGAAATTAGACGTCCTATGGCAAGACCCTACTACCGATCCCACTGAAAATATCACCAAATTATCTCAGATCATAGGTGTATATGCCTCTACTACCATTGATAAAGCATCTGAGGTACAACAACTACTGAAAGAGAATGAAGACTAGATACAAGTTTTGCAGCAATAGTTGCAACAAGCCAACACCAACAACGAAGCACAAAAACAGCTTGAAAGATTATAGCAGGACTTCCAACAAATGCAGATAGGCTACCAGAACAGTTTGGCTGAGAGAGAAAAACAGTTACAAGATATGCAAGAGATGCACAAGGATGATCCTAAGCTTACAAAATTCATTACAGAATCCATTTCCTTAAACGATCAAATACTATAGCAATAGGAAGCATTGTGCCAAGGAATATCACAGTGGAACTCATATTGAAAAATAAGCGATAAAATGACTAATCAAGTTGTAGAATTACGACATGATTATGATTTAATTGATAAAAGAGTTACTAAATATTTGGCTTGGCAAGGAACAGAGGAGGGGAAAAGAGTAGGTGCACCAATAATCAACGACAATCATAAAGAAATGCTCTTTAACAAATGGGATGCGAAAATCAGGAAAGCAGAGCAAACAACAGAAGAAGCATCCACAACAGCAAACAACGTTATTGACTACATAAATGAAAATTTTCATAGGGAAAATCCGATCTCAAAATCCACTCCAAGGTATCTACCAAAAGTACAGCAATTGCAAACAGGCTGGAGGTAGAAGGCTCAAGAAAAGGTAGAATCAATCAAAAGATTAACTAAGTTGAATTGGGATTCTTACTGGGCATATTTGTTAAAACCACACAGCCAGTGCATGACTCTCAAATGCATCATCAATTCTACCGAGAATATGGTGCCAACTCTTGCTGATTCTGTTTTCGCAGGACAGTTAAAGTCTGAAGTTGGTCAGCTGACTCTTCTCAAGCGAATGTTGAACGCTTGCGATTTCAAGGAACAGATACAGAAATAGTTAGCTGTTAGTTTTAATTTTAGATTCAATATTAGTATTAATTTTTCCTAAAAGAAGGACGGTCATTTAAACCATATCCTACATCTTTGTAATAAGTTATTTTTAGATTTAGTTAGTAGTATTGAAACCCTTCTCATGCATTTAGAGAAGGGTCCTGAAATTTGTCAAAAACTTGCCCTCAGAACATGCGCTTTTGCACCCTCTGAGCAGGTTTTGATGAATGAATGGAACATGATTTATTGATATCTGCATTTAATATCTGCTACTGATGTTTCACTTCTATACTCTTAGTGGATGTTGGATTAAGAAGAGATAAATCATTATCACTTAAAGCTCATGAGTAGAACTAGTTATAAATGGTATTTCTATCTCTTAACTACTTCTGCCTTTGTGTTAAAGTGATATTCATGTTTAGTTGTTTATATACTGATGCGTGAATTCCTGAGTTATCATTTGGCACTTCTGTACGGCGATAGCTATTTATTTATGCTTAATGTATGAGTAACTTATTATGTGATATGTTTTTCACAACTGTTTTGTCTAACTCTTTATACGAAGTGGTTTATCTCTATTGAATTCTTTTCTCATAAGAATTGAATGATCTTTATTACCGATTGTTATTTGAAATCATTTTAGATCACATAACGGAAAGATTATACCCTGGGTTAGTGTAGAATTAGATACCTCTGTTTATTAGAATAAAATTGCATGTCATTAGATTAGAGTTAGAATTACAACATCTTACTTAAGAACTCTTAGAAAGGAAATATCAATTCTCAACACACACACACACATAAATTGGGAAACTGGTCCCATATCCCCAGTCAGACCCACTATACCAAACGGAAAAGGAGCTACTAACCAAGGTCTGGACCGGGTGGATATCCCCCCTATTGTATACCTGATTTTTGGGGCTTCAACATATTTGGCGCTAGAAGGAGGGCCTCGAATTGTGAATGGCAAGTAAGTCTAAATCTAAATACCATTCTGAGAGTAAATCGCCCTCACCATCTCCCCTGACTTCTCCATCGCATTTAAAATCTTTAAATCCAGAGCCAAAAGTCAAAAGAACAACAACTATTGCTACAAACCCTGACATTTCAGAACAATCCACTATTGAACCTCTTGAAGTTGAATCTTTGATTCATAAACTTCAGCGATTTTCTATATCTCCTCAAAGATCTTATAAATCCTAAGGTAGCATGACTTCGCAATATAACCCTGCTCATCCTCTTACCAGATTAAAGAGTAAAAAGTTTGGTGTTTAGACAACCAAGTTACCTCTACCTACAAGGAATAGAGCAAGGAAATCACCTAAAGGGTCCGATAGAGAGACTCTTTCATCATCATCATCCATCTCAACTTCTTCATCGCGAAGTCAACCATCCACTCCTCCACTTTAGATCATCGTCCATTAGTCCATTGGTACTTCCACATCTCCTTCTCAATCATCTGGAGTCATAATATCCTCACCTTCACAACCACAGGGATCATCTTCTGCACTTTCCTCTGTTAGTAGTTCATCGATGGCCCAATCTCCATGGAATAACCCAGGGGCAGTCTTAATGCCTGCGCCCATGAGTCAGATACCGACCCATCCTAAAAAATGGTTGCCTAAGTTTAATCCTGAAGCAGGCATGCTAGTGGAAGAACATATAAATAACTTTATGTTATCCATAAATCTCAATGGAGTTACCAACGAAGACACTGCTGTCCGACTTTTTCCTTATACTCTACAAGGAGTAGCCGGATCATGGTATTTCGCATTACCATTTGGATCTATCACTAGTTGGGTTATCTTCCACAAATAATTCCTCACTAAGTTCGATGATGATAGGTCTACGGTGACACTGATCAACGACCTGTCTAACCTTAGGGCCGAGTCAAAGGAACCTATCAAAGATTTTAATTCACGTTTCAATAAACTGTTAAATAAAATTCCCACTGCTTCCAAGCCTAGCGAAGAAGTGCGAAGTGAATGGTACATCTCTACTCTATCATCAAACATAGAAATCTTCATTGATAGGGCTAACAAAACAATTATAGCAGACAATATGAAGTAAGCAATAGCAGTAGAGAAATGTATCATAGCCCTATAAAAGAAAAACGCAATAGAAGAATGCAAATCCAAAAAGGTTACTTTCAAAGAAGATCCCTAGAAAAAATAATCGAAAGATCCATTCAATTTAGAAGGATTACAAGAGGTTTTGAAAACCATGTCTAACGACATGGTCAACATTAAGAAACAAGTGGTACAAAGTTCTTCTAAAAATCCGTACAAGCCTTATAAAAGAAACCCTTTGACCGATTCAAAGCCCCCAAAAGCTATCACAAGTGTCGAATCAAAAGAAGAAGAAGAGGAGATTGCTACTAAAGAACATATCGATGAAGAAGAAGTTGTATAGGTACAAGGTATGTGGGATTTCATCCTCCCAAATGAAGAGGATCAAGAGGCATCCCCGATTAGTACTCGAAGTGGAAATCAACTTGATCCTCCTCAACCTACCCCTAAGCCAAAGAGCGTATGCTCGATGACTAAGGATAAAGTCGCAGCCAAGAAAACGATACCTAAAGCGACTCAAACCAGCCCAGTCCAAATAGATTCATCAATTCCATCTAAAACGCTGATTGTTTCGGATGAAATGGAGTAAATATCATAGAAGACATGAAAAAGACTAGGGCTAACATCACTTTTTACGAATTGAGCAAGTTAAAACACTAGCAAAAGATACTTCTGAAAGAATTACATGCTATACCAGCTACACCTTTGCCCGCTTTTGTAATCTCTCAAGCTTCCCATGAAATGGGAGGACCTCTAACTAATGTGATTAATAAAGTTGATCCAAACGATATCGCTTTAATTGGAGGAAGGTCGAGATCTCATACTCCCCCATTTTTTCTTACTTATGAAATTTTCAATAAAAGTTTGCATAATTGTTTAGTGGATTCTGGAGCTTCATCGAATATTTTACTAAAATCAATATGTGCAAAGTTGAATGTTCAACTGTAAAAATCTGTTTTGCGCATAGTTCAGCTAGATCAATCATTAAGTTGAAGTGATCGTCGAATTAAATCAGGTTACCATAAGGTTGTCACCTAACCCAAAGGTATGTCAAGTTATCAACATTTTAGTTGTTGATATTCCAAAATTTTATGACTTAATTCTTAGCAGAGATTGGTCAGAAAAACTTCATGGATACTTTGCAACTAACTGGTCACACATGTGGCTCCCTTACAATGGTAAACCAAATCAAATAAAAGTTGAGCGAGAAAGACATCAGAAATACATAGTAACGAAACTGGAAGGAGAGAATGAACCAGTAGCATACAACAATAACATCATTGGCAACTACGCAGTAGATTCTTTCCTAGGAAATTTTAATGCTCATACTTCACCTTACTTAGAACATTATGTTTTATCTCAAGTATAAAATTTCTCTTAAACAGACAGTTCTAAATGTATTAATTTTATAGATAGTCCTGTAAATAAATCTTTATTTTGGAAGTTATTTTTTGACGGTTCTAAGTCTAACGAAGGAGCAGGAGCAAGATGCGTGTTAATCAGTCCAGAGAGAAATAAAACTATGCTAACTTGTAGACTCGAATTCGATTGCACCAATAATACTGCAGAATACGAGGCTTTAGTCCAAGGGTTATACAAAGCAATCGGATTAGACATCAAATATCTTCAAGTTTTCGAAGATTCTGAAATTGTAATCAGACAGGTACGCAATATTATGCATTGTTTATCAGGTCATTTAAAACATTACCAATCTTTAGTTCAAGATCTAACTGAACACTTTATAGAATTTAATATTTCATCAATTCCCAGACTCCAGAATGCTAGTGTAGACCTCTTAGCTAACGTAGCTTCCAAGCCCATTCCTTCAGAAGACTTTAGCCCTGATAGATTTTCAATTGAATTAATTTTTAGACCCTCGATTCCTGATAACATTACCAATTGGAGGATTTTCAACGATGATCCTAATATCGTGAGTTTCCTCACATCTGAAGGATCCTACACCAATCAAATGATTGATAAGGACCAACATGACAGACAATTGCAACAAGATAGCATTAACAATGCTATACCAAAGTTAGTAGTCAAGTTAGAAGACCTTTATGATTTGAAAGATCGATTCAAAATATCTACCAATTCAAAACTACAAAGTTCAACTTTGAACTATGAATTAGTAAATCTAGGAACTGATACCAAACCATAGAATATCAACCTAGGCCTTGGCCTAGCTCCTGAAGAAAAATTAGCGTATCTTCATCTCTTGAGACAATACAAAAGTGTCTTTGCTTGGAACTACGATGAACTCAAAACTTATGACACTTCCATCATCCAACATACTATCCCAATGATAGACAATAAAAAACCTGTCCAACAAAAGTTGAGAAAGATCCATCCCAATCTAGAAAACTAGATCAAATCTGAAGTCAATAAGTTATTGAAAGCCAAAATAATTTTTCCCATTCGACATTCCAAATGGGTTTCCAATATGGTTCCCGTTAGGAAGAAAAACGGAGACATCAGAATCTACATTGACTTTCGAAATCTTAACAAAGACTGCCAAAAGGATAATTTTCCTTTACCTCCCATGGAGCAAATACTGCAGGCAGTCGCGGGATCATAATTAATGTCCTTCTTGGATGGATTCTCAGGATACAACCAAGTGTTGGTACATCCCAATGATCAATTAAAAACCACATTCAGAACCAAATGGGGCACTTACGCATATCAAAAGATGCCCTTTAGTCTGATCAACGCTGGTGCCACATTTCAGAGATCCATGGACATCACATTCAAGGGATTAGTTAACAAATCAATGGTAATCTATTTGGATGATATAACTATATATTCCAAGAAACGAAACAATCATCTTAGAGATTTAAAAGAAATCTTCCAACGTTGTCAAAGGTATGGAATTTCACTTAACTCGAAAAATTCCTTTTTCGCATTAGGTGAAGGAAAACTTCTTGATTCATAGTGTCAAAATCTGGAATTCATATTGATCCTGACAGAATCAAGGAGATTTCCGAAATACCCCTACCTCACAACAAAAAATCCATGCAATCTTTCCTTGGCCAGATTAACTTTGTAAAGAGATTTGTTCCATAGTTTTCAAGAATCATGTCTCCTTTACAGGAAATGATTAAAAAAAACTCAAACTTCAAATGGGGCCAAGACAAATATGAGGCATTCAATCTGATCAAACAAGCAATTGTTAACGCTCCATCTTTAGCAACTCCAAATTTTTCCGATCCTTTTATTTTATATGCATTTGCCTCTGATAAATCATATGCTGCGATACTCACTCAAGCAAATCAAGACAAGGCAGAAGCCCCAATTGCTTTTTTCAGTTCAAATTTACAGGGGGCTGAGTTAAATTATTCAGATGTGGAGAAACAAGCTTACCTTGTTTTCAAAGCAATTAAATATTTCAAACCCTTTTTACTCAAAACCCATACAAAAATCATAGTACCGTTTCTAGTCGTAAGAAAGCTTTTAGTACAGAAAGATGTGGGTGAGAAAAGAGCCAATTGGGTTACTGCCTTACAGGAATATGATGTAGAAATCAAACTAGCAAGTATTGTAAAAGGTCAAGGCTTTTGCAAAATGCTGGTCGGAGCATCGCTTATTTCTGAAACACCATCTGCAGAGATACAAATGTACGAGGTAAGCCTAAACGATGTTGAGTCATTATACGATGATATCATTTATTATCTAAAGAATGGATATGCTCCTTCAAACCTCGATCATACCAAGAAAAGAGCTCTAAGGTTGAAAGCCAAACAATATCAGCTCATGAACGGTGGTCTTTTCAGAATAAATTATGATTCTGTTCTCCTTAGATGTCTTGAGAAATCTGAAGTTGAAAAAGTCTTGCAGGAACTCCACGATGGGCCAGCAGGCGGACACTATGCTGGAGACGCTACTGCACATAAATTCTTACGCGTAGGCTATTACTGGCCCACATTATTCAAAGACTCACATAGCTACGTGAGAAAATGTCAAATTTGTCAAACCGCTGATGGGAGACAAAAGAAACCATCCTTGCCAATACAACCAATCAACATTGAGCAGCCTTTTGATCAATGGGGATTGAACATAATAGGTGAGATCGTTCTTCACTCTTCTAAACAGCATAGATATATCCTTACAGCAACATATTACTTTACTAAATGGGTAGAAGCAGTTCCACTCAAGACGGCTAATGCTGAACATATCATCAAGTTCATAAATCAGTTCATAATCACCAGGTTTCGGTTGCCTTCTACTTTAATGTTTGATAATGCATCATATTTTTCTGGTAATACAATGACCGAATTTGCACTCAAAATGGGTTTCAAGCTTAAATACTCTGCCAATTACTACCCACATGGGAATGGGTTAGCTGAATCTACAAATAAAAACTTAATTAGAATTATTAAGCGAACCATTGACCAAAATCACAAAAATTGGGACAAGTCTTTAATATATGCTTCATGGGCAGATCGAATAACGCGAAAAGCCTCCATCGGCACTTCTCCCTTCAATTTAGTTTATGGGAAAGAAGTGGTTCTTCCAACTCATTTTGCAATTCCCTCTTTGGCCTTAGTTCAATATATTGATGAAGCACCAACTTCTTCCTTACAACTAAGGCAGCTAGAAATAATTAAGTTAGAAGAACAACGAGAACAGGCCAAAATAACTCATGCTCATCACCAAGCATTAGTAAAATGCTCTTTTGATTCAAACATGATTTCCAAAAAAGACTTTCAAATGGGAGATCTAGTTTTAAAATGGGACAAGGCTCATGAGGAAAAAGGGAAACATACAAAATTTCAACGAATGTGGCTTGGTCCTTTCCAAATCATATAAGTCATAGGTCCGTCCACTTTTATGTTACAGGATTTAACAGGAAAAAGAGATTCTTTACCTGTTAACGTACAAATCCTCAAAAAATATTTTCCATAGGAGATCATTCTTCTATTTTGTAGATTAGTTTTTATTTCCATAATAAAACCAGTTGTAAATGGTTACTTTTGGGATTTATGAAAAATACACAAATTCTCTTATAGATTTTGTTTTTTCACTTGTATAAATAGAATTCTTTTAGAAAATTGATCATTATTATTGAAAGATACAGTTAAAGGTTCTAGGCCTAGAAATGATACTAGTTTCAACTTTGTAAATTTTGATGGAAAACGACCTTTAGTGGGAAATTGTTTTATAGCAGTCCAATGAAAGGTATCAATAAAAAAACGAAGATTCTCTATAGAAAATCTCTTTCCAAAAACTCTACCATTGTCGTCCAGAGCTATCTTAAGGAAACAATGACTTCCTCCCCACCTAGGAAACTACAACGTTCAGAGAACAATCCAAGATACACTTTAACTTAAAGAGTAAGAGGTCTCATCATGAGCCGGCTTATCGTGATCATAGATATTATAGCTTGCTGACTTTGCCAATACTGCATACCACAACAGGGCAATGACTCAAGATTGTTGCAATCAAAAGACAAGGGGTCTCATCATGAGCTAGCTTGTTCAGCAAAGTTATAAATCATCTTAATGACACTGTCATAAATTGGCTACCAAACCAAGACATTGTTCTTTAAGGGTAAAAAAGAAAATGAAAGCAATAAGTGTGGATATGGATTTCTCTTTGAGAATTGTATATTTCTCTAAGTAGGATACATGATCATTGCTGGGTAACAGGTAACCCTGTTGAGGCTATAAATGCCTGCTGGCAGCAGAGGCTCTACCTACGACAAATGAGCATATTTAGAACTGATTTATAGAGAAGGCTTTGTTTTTATCTTTATAAACCAAGTAGTGACTGATGTAGATACAAGGACTAGTTTAAGGGAGTAAATAATCAAAGTTAAAAATAGAGGAAACAAAATATCATTGATAGGTAAAAGCATAGTGTACTTTGTCTTTCTATAATAAAGTTTAATTTTCTGGAAAATTTTCTGTTTTGGAAGTTTAGGAAATTCAAAAGAAAAGCAAAGATAATTGGTTCTTCCAAGTGAATCACCAATTGTTGTGGCCAGCAACAACCCTCCCCTCTTATTTATATTATTACTAATACTAAATAATTGGGGGCCCTTAGTCAAAAAATTTAAAAATCAATTAGTGCTTGTATTTCCTTTTTCAATAAAACTTAACATCATAAACTTAGGAAAATGCCCTTGAAAAAACTAAAAAACTTAAGTTTCATGATAAGGCAAGATAAAATCACTGCTTAAGATATATCGCATTGCAAAAAGTATAATAGGATACCTCCTTACAAGTTGAATTCTAAGATTGCGAGATCGCGATGCGAGACTACATGTTAAAAAACATATATCGCATCGCATGCCTCAAACATCACTTACGCTGAAAAACCTCAAACCGCCGATATACGATGGCGCATATCGCAAAATCGCATTTCGCAGAAAACACATTAACAGATAATTGTCATATGCTGCATTCCTGCAATATTGCAATATTGCAATATTACGATACAGTGATACTGTGATAGAATGATATAGCGATATTGCGACATGGCGATCTGCGATATTGCAAAGCAAATCGCAAAATCTCTTCGTCGCAGATCTTTCGGGTTCATTGTTCGAGAAAGCTTTTTCCATAAACCGAGACCTGGTTATGCGCTTTAATACTAATTAATGAGTTAGTTGCCAATTGTTAATGAAATATGGTTTTGTGCTTATCGAAGAGCCAGTTCATGTAAGGTGGTATATTTTATATGGCTTCCGCATTTAAAGCTTTCCCATCACCTTTCCTTATCATTACTCTCACCTCACTTGTAAACTGCAGGAACGAAAAACAAAGCAGCATTCAGGATATTATGGGGAAGAAAGGCAAAGCTCCGAGCTCTGAAGACAAAGAAATGATACCCTTTTATACAGACATCACCTGTAATAGAGACGCTGGTATTACTACTTAGGAAGGCATGTATAATCTAGTTGAAGAAGAGAATCCCAAAATAATGGAGGTTACAGCTACCGCAGGCTCACATGGGTCTTTTGAGGCATCAGTTACAGATCTAGCTTGCTCGTTCTTACACCAGATAGCGATGAGGCCCAAAATTCTCCCCTACACGGACATGGTTAAATGGGTACTGGATAGCGCTGACATCAAAAACAGACGATTTAAGACTCAGGGCCAAGAACTTATGGAATCATTATTTTCACAAAATTTGAGCTTTATATTCGTTAACAGAAAGCGCGCAAGAGGCAAAAATCGCACCAAGGAAGCCCGGATCAAGAAACGGAGGCAGTTTCTGATGATAGTGCATCGCTGGGCAAAAATTCTTGAAAAGGAAAGCCTTTAATTGCTCAGTCACCTGTAAGCCCAGAAATTTGTAGGAAAGAACACTAAAGGTAAAAAATAAAACTTGAATCCTAAAACCAGTGGTAATTGTTAGAAATATCTTCAAAATGGTATGTATATATTTACAACAATTACAGACAGGCTGGAGACAAAAGGCTCAAGAAAAGGCGGAATCAATCAAAAGATTAACTAAGTTGAATTGGGATTCTTACTGGGCATATTTGGTAAAACCACACAGCCAGTGTATGACTCTCAAATGCATCATCAATTCTGTCGAGAAGATGGTGCCAGCTCTTGTTGATTCCATTTTCGCAGGACAATTAAAGTCTAAAGTTGGCCAGCTGACTCTTCTCAAGGAAATGTTGAACGCTTGCAATTTCAAGGAATAGATATAGAAATAGTTAGTTGTTAGTTTTAGATCCAATGTTAGTATTAATTGTGCTTTACTTTTGCCTGAAAAAAAGGACGGTCATTTAAACTGTATCCTACATTTTTGTAATAAGTTATTTTTAGATTTAGTTAGTAGTATTTAAACCCTTCTTATGCATTTAGAGAAGGGTCCTGAAATTTGTCAAAAACGTGTCCTCAGAACATGCACTTTTGCACCCTCCGAGGAGGTTTTGATGAATGAATGGAACAAGATTTATTGATATCTGCATTTAATATTTGCTACTGATGTTGCACTTCTGTACTCTTAGTGGATGTTGGATTAAGAAGAGATAAATCATTATTGCTTGAAGCTCATGAGTAGAACTAGTTATAAATGGTACTTCTATCTCTTAACTATTTATGCCTTTGTGTTAAAGTGATATTCATGTTTAGTTGTTTATATATTGATGCGTGAATGCCTGAGTTATCATTTGGGACTTTTGTACGGTGATAGCTATTTATTTATGCTTAATGTATGAGTAGCTTATTATGCGATATGTTTTTCACAACTGTTTCATCTAACTTTTTATACGAAGTGGTCTATCTCTATTGAATTCTTTTCTCATAACATTTGAATGATCTTTATTACCGATTGTTATTTGAAATCATTTTAGATTGCATAACAGAAAGATTACACCTCAGGTGAGTGTAGAATTAGATATTTTTGTTTATTAGAATACAATTGCATGTCATTAGATTAGAATTAGAACTAGAGCATCTCACTTAGGAACTTTTAGAAAGGAAATATCAATTCTCAACACACACACACATAAATTGGGAAACTGGTCCCATATCCCCAGTCGGACCCACTATACCAAACGAAAAAGGAGCTGCTAACCAAGGTCCGGACCGGGTGGGTATCCCCCTTGTTGTAGACCCAATTTTCGGGGCTTCAACAGTTGGTCATCTCCATCTTTATTCTTTTGCAAAAGAACGATAGCTAAGGCAGTTTTAGAAGCAAAAGAAAAGATAGTAAAAGGTTTAGAGTAATCTGGACTATCTAAGATGGGGGCTTATGCAATGGCCTTTTTAATTTGATCAAATGCATACCTCGAAGGAATAGTCCATTTAAATTCATGGTTCTTTTTCAGCATATCAGTTATTTCCTTGATTAGTTCAACATAATTAGGGATAAACCTTCTTAAAAAAATAATTTTCCCAAGGAAAGCTTGAACTTCCTTCTTGTTCCTTGGTCATATGAGTGCATGAATTATTGAGACTCTTTTAGGATCAATGAATACTCCTTCTTTAGAAACGATGTGGCTGAGAAGTTTTCCTTCTTGGAGTGCAAACAAAGACTTCTTGGGATTAATAGAAAACCCAAATTTTCTACACTTGTCAAAAACCTTTCTCAAATGATTTAACTGCTTTTCATCAGAATTGGAAATAACAGTTAAATCATCTAAACAAATAACAACAAATTTGTTGGTCTTACCTACAAATGCTAGGTCCATAGCACGTTGAAATGTAGCTCCGGGGTTAGTTAACCCAAAAGGCATCCGGGCATACATGAATGTGCCCCAAGGAGTTGTGAATGCATTTTTTTCTCTATCCTCTGGACTAACCATAATCTGATTATATCCAAAAAAACCATCTAACATGGAAATTCTATGGGCTCCTGAAACTTTCTGAAGTAATTTGTCCATTTTGGGTAATGGATAATTATCTTTCAGAGAAGATTTATTCAAATTCCTAAAATCCACACATAATCTAATTTCACCATTCTTTTTTCTCACTGGAACTAGATTGTCTACCCAATAAGAATATCTCAATGGAAGTATTATTTTAGCATCGAGTAGCTTCTTAAGTTTTTTTCAATAACATGAAGAAGGACATGATTAATTCTCCTCAATTTTTGTTTGAAAGGTTTTGACTCTGGTTTTAATGGAATTTTATGTTCAATAAGAGATGTATCATATGTTTTTAATTCATTATAAGACCAGGAAAAAACATCTTTGTAGGGTTTAAGGAGGGATAAATATTTGTCTTTGGCTTCCATTGGCAGGGATACAGAAATTTTAACATTTCTGATCTCTTCAGAACTTCCAATGTTATGAATTTCAATATTTTCCTCATGTGCATCTGATAGCGGATTTTTGGGGACATCATTATGATCAAAGAGATTCTCAAGAGGGATTAGCCCTTTTTGAATAAAATTGTTAGATAATTGAATAATTCTATGATCAAAAATTTTAGAGTCAAATTGTGATGTTTGATTTTCATTGTGAACTTCAAGATTATCAAGTTGTTCTTCCTCAACTTGCAGGTTTGAGAATTCATCAATTACTTGCAAAAACGATTTTAGCTTCTCGTCATCATCAAATATTTGTCAGTTCTTAAGATGGTCAGGAATAGATGGTCTATACTTGACTTGAATTTGATACTAGATAAGCATTTTATCAGGAACTTTAAAAGAGATAGCAGAGACAGCCAAGGAATCCGCTTGCATGTTTTGATCTCTAGGAATAGCAATGATATTGAATGTTGAAAAGAAATTTTCAATTGAATCCAAAATCTCATTCCTATAAGATCCTAGTTTGGGGTGCTCAGTTTGACACTAATTCCTAACTCATTTGACAATAAGTTCATAATTGTTGTATACACTTAAATTTTGCACCTTAAGACTTCTTGTTAATTCCATTCCTAGCAGAAAAGGTTCATACTCTGCTACATTATTACTTACATCGAATTCAAGTTTATATGATTGGGTAATGTTTTCTTTTTCTGGTGAAATTAATATAATTCCAATTGTTTCTCCTTCCTTTGAGCAAGAACCATCAAAGTACAATTTCAAAATATCAGTTTCAATGGTTTTAGGTTTGTCAACAATGTTTTCAATGGTAAGTTGAGTATTTTGTGAATTATTAGGTTATAATTCAAAACACCCAAAGTCTTGGTCAAACGCATAACTAGGATGATTCCTAGCTTGATCAGATTCACAAACAGTATTCATAAATCTAACTTCTTTGTATAATCTGAGATGCTCGGCCCCATATACTGGAATAGTGGCATAAGACATATCCATCTGTAGGCTTCCTCCTAAGTTGGCACAGCAAGATCTTGATAACTATATGCCAAACTTGGGAGGGATATCAGTGACTACAATGTCTAAAACCACACTTTTAACAGGGATCTAAGCTAAGGTAACCACCAAATCTTTAATAAGTCCAAGACAAGGTACTTTCTTAGAGTCAAAAGTGTAAAGATCATGGTAAGTTCTAGTGACTTCTAATTACAGTTGGTCCATGATTACTTTAGGCATAAGATTATGGGAAGCCCCAGAATCTAACATAAAGTTATATAACAAGAAAACATGAATTTTCAGAGTCACATAAAAATGTGGTACATTCTCATCTATCATGTCAGAGCTAGGAACAAAAACTACTGAGGGTTTTTCTACTTACAGGCTTATCACATCCCCTTCAACATCCACACTGGATGACTGAATCCATTTAGAAACTTGGTTTTTATACCCTGGGTTTTTTTACAATTCAGCTAGGGGAATTGGCATCTTAACTCTTTCAAGTTCTCTTTCAACATTGAAAGCTGTCAAAATAATTTTATCAATTTGGCTTGTTTCAACTATTTGACTCAATGGTTGAATGATTATTGTCTTGGTTTTAGCATATTTAATCTGAGGTTCATTTTTAGTGGGACTTTTTGGAGGTCTACCAGGCCCTAACCTAGGTCTTATATCGTATCTCCTATTCAATTCTACAATTAAAAATTCAGAAAAGGCCTGATATTTAGAAATTCGATGGTCTTATTGATCTTGAGAAGACTGATTTAAAGGGTGAGAAACAATAACATTATGTATAGATGAATGATCTAGATTATCTATATCTTCATAAATTAAGCATCCAATGTCATCTGGTTGTTGGTCATCAATCATCAATGGGGGTTGGATCTGTTGATCAGTGTTCGGTCTCTGCAAAATTTGAGTTTGAGGGACTCTTCTAAACTGAGTTTGTGGTCTACAATAGTTTGTTGTATCATTCTAGGCTGAGTTTCTATCTTATAAATCATATTAGAAAGGTTTCTAAGTAATGATTTTATCGCATCTATCTTTTGATCATCGTTTTTGGGTTTTGAGGAAGATCCTTCTTCCTTAGCTTTCACTTTTATTTCATCCTTCTCAGCCTTGGCTTTGAGTTTATATGATGCCAATCTATTAGCCTCAACTTCTATAGTGTTAGTTTGCATGTCCTGTAAGGTAGGGGATGTCCTTTCGCTAAGCATGAATGCAAAGTCATCATCAAAGTCTTTGGAAAACCTAACTTTTGTTGTTGTAACTGGAGGTTTATAATCAGGAGGCATTTATTGAATCGTTTAATGAAATATGCCACTGGTTCACCATGGTTTCGTTTAAGCTCTTCAAATTCTGTAAGATAGTAAATTCGATCCTTTTTAACACCCCACTGGTTCTTGAATATGGTAGTTAATTCATTCCAAGAAATAATTGAATTAGCTCTCAATTGTCTAAACCAAATCCTAACATTCCCCTATAAATATTGAACAAATAATCGCATATATACATCCTCATGCTCTATGTTCACATTATCCACAAACTCTAAAATGGCAGCTAAATGATCTTCTGCAGAAAAAATAGTTTCCCCATTAAACCTAGGTAGGTGTTTCAAATACCCATCAGGAAAATTGTTGATCTGATTGGGAAGATGCACGACAACATACCTAGCTTGAATAATAGGTTGAAAGGACATATTTGAAGATGAAGGTGAAGATGATTTAGCAGAAGAGGTAGGAGATGATGTAGTGGAGGATGAAGAGGAAGATGGTGAACCTGTTGGTGAAGGAGGTGTAAAAGTAGGAGGAGGAGAATGGGAAAGTGGAGGATCCCTAAAAGTTTTAAAAGGTGTTTTAATAACTAACTTATGAACCTCTATTTCAATCTGTTCTTTATTTTCAAACAAAGGGTTTGAATATACAGAGAAGGTTTCTTCAGGTTGGGCAGAAGTAGATGGAAATGTATAATGAGTGGGTGAGATAAAATCAGCAGGTTTTAGCTCCGGTAAATGTACATATCTTCTTCCTTTGACTTGGGTGAATCTAAAAATATTTCAGGGAGTTTGTATGATTCCAAAGATTGGACTAAGAGAGATGACTGTAGATCAACTCCTTTAGATAATAGTTCTAAAACCTTAGGTGTTAGATCAGCCAAATCTAATTGGGATGGAACAGAGCTAAAGGGATCAGAAGCTGAAATATCTTCAAGCTGTAATGGTACGGAAGAAGAAGCAGAAGCTTCAAGTCTCCTTCTAAATGAGGCTTCTCTCACCAGTCACTCCGGATCAGATAAAGGAGAAATAATTTTAGAATTATATTCACATCGGGTATGTTTTGAAGGAGCCAGCTTGGTCTTGTAGAGTCACCAGGTAAAATATTTTAACCTACAAATTATTTATTCACCTTAAAGAAAAAGTCTTAATCAATGTCCCAGGGAAAATAGTTCAATTTCATTGTTCTGTCATTGTGCCTTCCCTTTCTTCTTCCTCTTGCTTCCACTTCTCTTCTTGTTCTCTCCTCCTAAAATATTTTTCTTCCTTCAGTTTCTTCTCTATCTCATGTAGCTTCAGTTCTGCTTCTTACATCCTCTGGCTTTCTCTCTTCCTCCACTCTGTTCTCTATATCCTCTGCTTCCTCTTCATTTCTGATGTAAAGGATGCTTTCATGAGAATATGATCTACTCTCATCTTGTATATTTTTTCTCCCTCTGAATTGTCAACAATCTTCTTCTTTCCCTCATCCTGCATAGGATTGTTGCCTTCTGCTACTGTTTCTCCCAGAATTGTTGTCGTCTGTGGAGTAGCCTATGAAGTCCATGCTAGACTGACCGACTCATAGAGTCTATAGGTAGTGTAGGAATTCCTCCATGGATCCTCCTCTGGCCAATGGAATGCCTCGTCAATCCATGAAAAGTAAACACTCACACACTGGTCTTTACGAATACCACAGGGATCATACATATTAAAGTACCGAGTACCAAATACAAACCTAACTATTTCCTTTCCCTTGGAATCCATGACTTTCAAGCTCTTTATCTCGTATAATACAATTTGCAAAGGAAGAGTGGGACATGATGTCTTCTTCTTCTTGTTAAAATATCCTGACAACCCTGTGGCAAGATGGTATGATACTTCTTGCATGACAAGATTTTCGATGGCATAGCTTGGTAAAACATGCGGAGAATTCTGTCCATCAAACACTCTAAGGAAGGTGCCACCTCGTGAGGCATACCAATATGCGATGTCTACTATTGCCTCCATTGCTCCTTGTGACATGCAAGGTGGAGCTTATTCAAATATGAACTTGTAAAGTGGGATGATGAAGTGGGCAGTTAGTTGTGCCATTACTCCTCGATGACTGCAATCTGAAAGCAACTTGCAATATATGTGCATGACAGATTATCATTGTGTCCATGTCTATTTCATGTCAGGGAACTGTTGTTATGCCAGATTGCATCCAGTAAATATGCAGACATATAGAACCTTACTTGCTAATTGGGAGGATTCTGAGCCTGTGCTACATGGGCTCTCATCTGTTGAGCCAACAAATTTGACCAGTTGAACGACTTCCCCTCGTTCACAAATTGGTCCAATAAGACTTCCCACCCTTTAGAAAAGGTTTCCATGATCTACTGACCATGGATCAAGTAAGCTAAGATAACCAAGATATGGTAGGCCTTCCTAAAGGAATTTGTCTTATATATATGGGTAGCTGTCTTTCAAAACTTTAATGGTTCTTTCACCCAGCCTTTGACAATGTCTCTTGTGTTCACATATATGTGGGTGGCATAGAAAAGTGACTCCATGCACTCCACTAGCTTGGGTAAGTGATACATGCACTGATAACCTTCTTCTCGGAAGGTGGCAAGCTTTTGTCCATTAGCACTGCTCAATGTCATGGTATTCTCATCAATACGTGAGATAATCTAACTAATGAAATATGCACATGTGAAGGATGGATATCTGCATGAAATATTGTGTAGTCCTAACTGCCAGATACTGAGATAAACTTGTCGCTCCTCTAAGTCTAACTCAAAGTTCTTTGCAAAAGCATCTTTAACCTGCTGCCATGTCAGTGATGATCCCTTTTCTATAAACAATTGAGTGTATGCATACACTAGCAAGTCTACTGGTGTTTGCTCAACTGCTTCCCCAGTACTTATTTTAGTGGTTTATTTTGAAGCATCTCTCTTTTGTGTCATGGTAATAGTGACAATTGGAGAGGTTCTCAATAATTGTTGTACCTATGGGATAGAAAAGACACTCATGGAAATCATACATCAATATTTAGCAAATATACTTTCAAGGCAAGTTCAAGCAAAAAATTGGGCATCTGATTGGGAGGATTACGCTGTTTTCATTGAAAAGAGGTATTGGCTACATGTGGGAACTATGCATTGTGCAGTCCAAGTAGCCAGGGTTGAAGCTTGTGGCCTGAAACTACGCAATGCGCAGTTCAGCTTAGGAAATGGTCTGGGAGAGATAGCACATTACACCGTCTCGGTGGTGAAGGTGGCATGTTGGCTCCTCGAACTACGCAGTGTGTAGTTGGAGCCAGCCTGTACTGCAGACTGTGTAGTTCTAGAGGCCAATCTTGTGGCTTGATTCTTAGGATTGTGTAGTACCCAACTGGGTCAGGCAAGATCTAGTCAAGGAAAGTGCAAATGTTCTCGATGGAAGTATGAAAAACAAGCATAAGTGAGTGATGATGTGAATTTGAGTGCAAAATTAACTAGGTATGAGTAAATCCATGTAGATCAAGTGCAACAACTAATCAAACAAAAGGAAAATTTAGTATGTGAGGAGAGTCCCTGAAATGACAACCATTTGCAAAAATAGGAAAACCAATACAGCATTTGTGAAGGGAAAACAAAAACTTAAAAAAATGCTTCTACAAGTTAAAAAAGTTTGAAATGCCAAAAACTATGAAGAGAAATAAGTAAAACAATGCTTGCACAAGTGAAATGACAAAAAGCGACAGAAAAAGTGGCAAAAGAAAAAAAAAAGAGAAAGTCTACTGGTGTTTGCTCAACTGCTTCCCCAGTACTTATTTTAGTGGTTTATTTTGAAGCATCTCCCTTTTGTGTCATGGTAATAATGACTATTGGAGAGGTTCTCAATAATTGTTGTACCTGTGGGATAGAAAAGACACTCATGGAAATCATACATCAATATTTAGCAAATATACTTTCAATGCAAGTTCAAGCAAAAAATTGGGCATCTGATTGGGAGGATTACGCTGTTTTCATTGAAAAGAGGTATTGGCTACATGTGGGAACTATGCATTGTGCAGTCCAAGTAGCCAGGGTTGAAGCTTGTGGCCTGAAACTACGCAATGCGCAGTTCAGCTTAGGAAATGGTCTGGGAGAGATAGCACATTACACCGTCTCGGTGGTGAAGGTGGCATGTTGGCTCCTTGAACTACGCAGTGTGTAGTTGGAGCCAGCCTGTACTGCAGACTGTGCAGTTCTAGAGGCCAATCTTGTGGCTTGATTCTTAGGATTGTGTAGTGCCCAACTAGGTTAGGCAAGATCTGGTCAGGGAAAGTGCAAATGTTCTCGATGGAAGTATGAAAAACAAGCATAAGTGAGTGATGATGTGAATTTGAGTGCAAAATTAACTAGGTATGAGTAAATCCGTGTAGATCAAGTGCAACAACTAATCAAACAAAAGGAAAATTTAGTATGTGAGGAGAGTCCCTGCAATGACAACCATTGGTGCAAAAATAGGAAAACCAATGCAGCATTTGTGAAGGGAAAACAAAAACTTAAAAAAATGCTTCTACAAGTTAAAAAATTTTGAAATGCTAAAAACTATGAAGAGAAATAAGTAAAACAATGCTCGCACAAGTGAAATGACAAAAAGCGACAGAAAAAGTGGCAAAAGACAAAAAAAGAGAAACTCACCCAGAAAAGCGATGACGATCGCACCAAAGGTTCCTTGATCTCCTTGGGAATGCTATAGCTCCAAGATCGAGTGTGAAAATGAGATCTAGAGGCATCGATTAAATATATTTTAGCGAATTAGGGTTTATGATGTGCATGCCTAAACTCAAGGAAAAAATGACACTTGGTGGAAGTTTTCTAAAAATAATGAAAGTGCCTCCTTTGGGATGTTAAAGTTATATCCCTATTTTTTAGGGATACTTTTTTTTTATTTTTTCTATTTTTTTCCTTTTTTCCTTTTTCTTGGGAAACTTGTCATGCACATTGTCGAGAAAGACTACGTAGTTTTAGGGAACTGGGCAACTTTCTGGCTCAGTGCATTGTGCAGTTTTTGAACTTAGTGAGGAATTGTGCAATTTTTGGGTTTAGTGTCGAGATGCCTTCCATGACTATGCATTTTATGAACTCAAAGCTAACTTCCAGTCAGAACTACACAATTCCCATCATCAAGGATTGCGCAGTTTCTAGAGTCAGGCCCAAAACTGCTATGAGACCAAGTTGGCATATCAACTTGTGAGTTAGAAAGATCATTTAGGTGTGAAAACAAGTAAACAAAATAAAACTGAAAAATATAATTCTCATATGAAGCATGAATACCTAGATAAATGCAAGCTGAGATCCTGTGGATAAGAAGGAAGGCTTCAAAATCGAAGCATATGTAAAATTTTGGAGGGTGGTTGTAGCTGCTACAACACTGGTGACACATTAGTATAACTCCAACTCTCCGTATGGATCTTTTCTTGTGCAAAATAGGTCTAACTCTTATGGAATTACTGTTCAATTCATTGACTATCACAGCTTCTCCACTTAGCTTGAGTTAAAGATATAGTCCCTACCATTCTCTTCACTGACAGCACACATACCAAGCCAAGTCAACCTGAGTTGTTTCGATTGGCGATGAGGAGTATATAAATGCACAAGTAAAAGAGATTTTCAGAGTCTTAGTTTTCATCTCTGATGTTGCTCCACTACCAACAGGCTTGGACAGTACCCCGGTGGAGTCACTTCAGGAACACAAACATTGCTTTGCTTCCAACGAGCCTGGATAGTACCCCGATAGCGTTTCTTGCTTCACCTCTCTACGTAGGAATCCTTTATCTTCTTTCAACCTTTATTTCATTTTTCATTTTTTTCATTTTTATTTGTTCAAAGAACTGTAAATAGGCACTTATTTATTTCATGGGGTGGAAGAGCGATCCCAACTTATTGAGAGCATAAGAGGTTGTTCCTTCATAGAAGCATATTTTTACACCTCTAACATACTTTTTAAGTTTTTCCTCCCCTCCTTACTCTACTCGAATTGGTTGACAAGGGTTAACCGAAAATAGAAGACTGCTAGAGTAGGTGGTCTTAGTTAAAAGTGAAAGCATCGTGATTTCACTATGACTCTCTCCGAAAGGAACGTATTTTCAATCACATTATCATCGACTAAAATAAATGCAAGATTCACATAAAGAGAGGGAACAAATAGATAACCAAGTGTTGATAGCAGTATAACTTCCTCTTGGATTTCACCAAGCTTGTCTGAGAATCCAAACATGGTCTCATGCAGAAGCTATCCTATGACTAAAAAGAAAAAAAAAATGAACGTAAATAAGTGGAGTGAAAGAAAAACAAAGTAAATAAAATCAAAGGAAACAATGGAGAAAAGAAAAACTAGTCCTACTCCTAACCTAAATAGAGCATAGGCTAAACTTACATGAAGTTATACTTCCAATGCAGCCGCCAGCACATTGGCTGGACTATGCAGGGGAGAGAATGCATGTCAAGAAATATATACAAGCATAACAACAAACAAGAAAGATAAGGAAATACAAACCAAAATGTTCGAAGCTTGAATGAACATGCAGAAAAGTAAAAATGAAAAGCGCATGAAATGACACTCTACGGATGTACCATGGTGTTTAAACACATTGCGAGTCAAAGACATGCATGTACAAACTTTCAAACTTGGAAGATGAGCGAACATGAAGAAAAAACAAAAATTTCGCTTTGTAACTGTGCTCTCCACGTATGATGCCTCCAATGACTGGGCAATACAATCATGTGATAAAGATAGAGGATGCAAAAATTGTAAAATAGATTTATTTTCAATGTGTATGAGAGAGTGATGAGGAGCCTGGAAAGATTCAACACATTTCTCATCGGAAGTGGAACTGACTCAAGACTACAAGAACCTGACATAACCATCAGCTTGAGTTGAAGTCACTCAATAGCTTGGGGAAGTTCCAACTCATCAGAAAATGGATCATCAAAGGTTGGTGGCTTAGAAAGATCAATAATGGAAAAATCATAATTGTGATCGAATGAATCAATGAAAAGATCACAACAACCACAATAAGAAAGTTCAAGGTTACAAATAGAGGCTTCCTCATTATTTGAAAAATTGTAAAGAGGGGATGATGGAGAAGGAGAAATTTCACCCTCTATATTTATAGAAAGATAAGATGAGAGATTGGGAGGATCAGGAAGAAAATATTTTTCCTCTCTATTGGCATTCCATGTTTTTTGAGGATGGTTGAAAGTAGTACCATCAACAGAAACTAAATTGTCATGAGATTCAATAGGAATGATAGAATCGTGGAAAATTTAAGGATAATGCGGAAGAGGTGCGGACAAAAGGTGGTCATCCTTCACCGCAAATTCTTGTTTAGACTCCCACACATACTACATTGAAAATGATACCACAAGTTGGTTGTTCAACACCAACTCCATCCAAAACTTGATCCTCGTGAAAATCAAAAGGGAGATTCAAAAGTGGTGAACACCACACATCACAATCCGTAGGATTAGAGGGACCAAAGGATGTAGGATGAGGAGATAACACTTCATCACAACCATCAGATTGATAGTCCAAACCTGTGGTACAATTTTGGGTATGTGAGGTGGGAAAAGATGTTGGTAGATCAACGGATGAATTCTCAACTTCTCCCACCTCAACCTGCGAAATTATATATGTTTGATGAGAAGGAGATGAAGGGTCACATGGAACAACAACCTTATCCATCACAGATTTAGAAGACCTGACACCAATGTATGTTGGGAGCAGTTTGAAAGATTCAAGTTCATGTGGATTTTTTGAAATGTGAACAAGATATTGAAATATTCTTGACGAGAAATTCCAATCAACTTCATCTTTCAAAAATTCAAAACAAAAATGCATGAAATTATTGTGAAAATGATGTATTGATTCATTAGGTGATTTTTCAAAATTCCAAAATTTTCTTACACAGACGTTTACGATCGTACATATCAAAAGCGTGAAATAATTATGTGACAATATGTTCGAAAGATTGTATGGAGGCATCAAGAAATTATTGACACCATTCCCATACACACCCTTGAAACGTGAGAATGAACAAGCTAAAACCAACGATGTTGTTTCCGTGCATAATTCACAAAAATGAGCAATATGCTCAAATAAGGTTGTTTCACCCTTTCCATCTAATTTTAGAGTTGATAATTCATCTATGATGCTCTTCGAAACTTGCAATCTTTCGTTTCTGGAGAAACATGTTGGGGTTATGATTGTGTAAGTCATTAAATAAGTGCATAAATTCAAAACAGATTTCATGCGCTCATCTTGTCATCTGGCCCTCCTTCTAGCGCCAGAAATATTGACGGTGTTGGTCTCACCAACATTCAGGGGATCTCCCCGATATGAAGTCCCAACTAGACCTCACACCATTTGGAGTAGAATTCCAATTAATGGGTGGTAATGTTAGGCCTTGACTGCGAAAATGTGCAGAGTGAAGTATGGTAACTTTGGGTGAGAGAAAGTGTGTGATCTTGCGGAAAGTTAAGTGCGATGTATGAAGGTTCCAACACATGAAGGGGAAAGGAAGTGTGTCCCTTGTAAGCCTGTAATAGTATGCAACTTGAAAGGAACAAACGAGAATAATGACATCACAAGATAAGAGACAGAATAGTCCACAAGTTAAAGTGATGAATTAATACAACAACATGCATTCTACCAGATTCCTACAAATGAAAACGAAATAGTTCATAAGCATAAGCATAAGTTAAATAAAATACATTGCAAATACAAAAATAATAGTCCTACTATATTTAAAACATATGCATGAAAGCGTGTTGGCTCTGATTCTATTATTATAAGTAAAATTTCCATTCACACATACACCATTGATGGTCCACTAGATCCAATTGTTTAACATTAAATTCAAGAACACTTGCTCCTCCAAAGAAGTATACTCGTTCTAAGCTACAAATAATTCAAGGCTCTTCACAATACTCCCAACCTCCTTCTAAGCCTAATCCTAGCCAAAATATTGGCTCCAAAAGCCCGTTACATGAGTTATGAGGTTCTATTTATAACAAGAGGGGGTGACTCTTCAGCTCCCCTTTGTGACCTTTGGACTACCCTCATGACTCTTCAACTTATTTAAAAAATTGACTCATTACATTACATCATGACCCTTCATATTCCAATGACACTTGGAATTTCACTTACAACATAATTACAAATAATATTACATTTTACCCTTGTATCCATATAAGACAAAATAGGGTAGAGGCAACTTGAAAACCTAACAAGACACAACACTATGATGCTTGAGTTTGGGAGAAATCTATCTCAAAAACCTCCACTTGTTGATTTTCAGTAACATATTGGTGCTAAGCTTGGTATTGTGTGATGATGTCCCAAAACTGCATGATGGTGTCTGGCTGGAAGTAGACTCTAGCCTCCATGGCCTTCAGGTACAATGTCTTGGAACCAGTTTCAAGTTCATTATGAAGCATGAACAACATTGTTCTGATTTGGACAAGACAACCAATGTAATTATGTATGTTTTGTCTATTCAACTCCAAATATTTCTTGGTGGAAATCTGTCTCGGCTACTCCGAGTACTCTTCGATCTCTTATCAGACTTGGTTTCTAGGTTTAACTTTGATGAGTGAACTGACTGATGGGATCTTGTGTGTTTTCATCAAGACATCCAAATTGCTGAACAACCATACATATGAGGCCTATGTTATACCAATAAATGAGGCGAGTTGCTTGTTTTTCTGAATCAACATTCGAACCCTCGCTTTCTTCAGCTCTTCCGGTGGCTTCATTTTCTTCATTAACTCAAGTAGTTCCCATTTGTATCTCATTTTCCACGCTTGCACATACGTAATGGAAGCTTGTATGTTCTTCAGAGTTTTGACAAACTCTTTTCCTTGCTGTTGTGGACCATGCAAATGGAAAACTGCTTTACGTATGATCACAAAGCCCTCATACAACTTCCGCATGGTTTATCCTAGTGTTGATAATTTAGCAAGTATCATTGGTATCATCTCCTCCAAGTAAACCTATGAAGAAATTTCACTTTGTGTTGTTGCGCAGAGTTGTTCTGCCTCTTTCCTAGCAGCCTCCAAGTTCTATGCCAATTTCTCATTCTCGGTCATCAAATATTGAATGTTAGACCTTGTCGCTCCTACAAAGGCCAAGTTTTCTTCTGCAATAACATTTGGATGCTTCCTGGTGTCCGCCACTATCGCCCTTTCTCCAACGAATGTAGGTGATGCGTGATCATCTGGAAAATTCTTTCTCCATGCTTGTACAATCCTCTTTTAGAGCCCATCGAATGACAGATTGCACAATCCATTACCAGATCATTGTCAAGGGGCACAACATCCCCTTCCTCAATCAGGACTAGCTCTGTTGCTGGAGATGGTGGACACTAATGGTGACCTATTGTAAGCTTGAAATTAGATCAACATCTTCATTCTACAGCTCCTGTTCCATCTCCATGTTTGTTACTTCAATCAAGTGCTCAATTTGTTGATCAAGCTCCTGATCCTGCATTTCTTCACCTTCAACCTTTATCAATGTTGTTTCTTCAACTTGTATCAACGTTGTTTATTCTGTCATTGTGCCTTTCCTTTATTCTTGCTCCTTCTTCTACTTCTCTTCTTGTTCTCTACTCCTCAACTCCTGTTCTTCCTTTCGTTTCTGCTCTTTCTCTTGCAGCTTCAGTTCTGCTTCCTCCAAGCTATGTTTTTCTCTCTTCCTCCACTCTACTCTTTGTATCATCTGCTTCCTCTTCGCTTCTACTTCTAAAGCTACTTTCATGAGAATTAGATCCGCTTTCATATTGTAGCTTTGTTCTCCCTGTAGACTATTGGAATTCTTCCTCTTTCCTTTTTCCTGCATAGGATTGTTTCCTTTTGTTGTTGTTTCTTCTGGAATTGTTGTCATCTGTGGAGAAGCCTGTGAAGTCCTTACTAAACTGACCGACTCACTGATTCTAGAAGCATTGCATAAATTCCTTCGTGGATACTCATCTATCCAATGCACTGCCCCATTGATCCACAGAAAGTGAACTCTCACACAATGGTCTTTACAAATACCACGGGGATCATATGGATTAAAATCCCAAGTACCAAATGCAAACTAACTATTTCCTTTCGCTCAGCATCTACGACTTTCAAGTTATTATCTCATATAAAACAATTTTCAAAGGTAGAGTGGGCCATGGTGCTTTCTTATTCTCTTGCAAAGTTGCTAACAACCCTATGGCGAGATGGTATGATACTTCTTGCATGACAAGATTGCCAATGGCATGCCTTGGTAAAACATGCTGAGACTTCTATTCACCAAACACTCTAAGGAAGGTTCCCTCTAGTGTTTTCTATTTCCTCCATTGATCCTCATGACATGCAAGGTGGATCTTCTTCAAAGATGAGCTTGTAAAATAGGATGACAAAGTGGCCAGTTAGTTGTGCCATTACTCCTCGATGAATGCAATCCAAAAGCAACTTACAATAGATGTGCACAGAATATTATCATTGTGTCCATGTCCATTTCATGCCAGGTAACTACTGTTGTGCACAGATTGCATCCAGTAAATATACAGACATATAGAACCTTTCTTGCTCATCATCGGGATGATTTTGAGCCTTTGCTACATGGGACCTCAATTGTGGAGCCAAGAGATCTAACCAGTTGAATGGATTCTCCTTGTTCATAATCTGGTCCAATAAGACTGCCCACCCTTCAGGAAAGGTTTTTGTTCTCTTCTGACCATGGATCCTGGAAACTAAGATAACCAAGAGTTGGTAGGCCTTCCTGAGGGAATTTTTATTGTATACATGTGTGGGTGGTTGTTGAAACTTTGATCGCTATTTCACCCAACCTTTGGAAATGTCTCTTGTGTTCACATAGTTGTGGGTGGCATATAAAAGTGAGTCCATGCACTCCACTGGCTCGAGAAAGTGATACATGTGCTGATAATCTTATGCCCAGAAGGTGGAAAGATTTTATCAGATGGAATTACTCAAGGTCATCATCAATGTGTGAGATAATCCAACTTATGACATATGCACACAGGAAGGTTGGATATCGTCATGCAATATTTTGTAGTCCTGACCTTCAGATACTGAGATAAACATGTCAATCCTCTACATATACCTCAAAGTCCTTTGCAAAAGAATCTTTAACCTATTTCCATGTCAATGATGATTCCTTTTCTATAAACAACTGAGTGTCTACATACACTGGAAATTCTACTAGTGTTTCCTCAAATGCTTACCCAATGCTTCTTTTAGTGGTTTCTTTTGAAGAAGATCTCTTTGGTGCCATGGCAATAGCGACTACTAGAGAGGTTCTCAACAATTGTTGTACCTATGGGATAGAAAAGACACTCATGGCAAGCAAACACATGTCTTTAGAAAATCTACTTTCAAGTCTTGTTCAAGCAACAAACTGGGCTTATGATGGGGAGGATTTCACAATTTTCATTGACAAGAGGGACTGGTTACCTATGGTAATTGTGCACTGCACAGTCCCAACATCTAGGGTTGAAGCTTCTGGCTTGAAATTATTTAATGGGAAATTCATCCTGGGAAGTGGTCTAGGAGAGACTACACATTACGCAGTCTTAGTGGCCAAGGTGAGATGTTGGCTCTTGAAACTTCATAGTGCGCAGTTGGAGGCAGCCTGTACTACGCCCTTCACAGTTCTAGAGGCCAATGTTTTGGCATGAGCCTTAGGATTGTGTAATGGCCAGTAGGGAAAGTGCAGATTTTCCAGATGGAAGTGTGAAAAATGAGAAAAAGTGAGTGATGATGTGAATTTGAGTGAAAAAATATATAAGTATGAGTAAATCCATGTAGATCAAGTGAAACAACTAATCAAATAGAAGCAAAATCAAGTATGTGAGGAGAGTCGCCGCAATGTCGACCATTGGTGCCAAAACAGGAAAACCAATTCGACACTTGCGAAAGGAAAGAAAAAACTTAAAAAAAATGCTTCTACAAGTTAAAACAAGTTGAAACACCAGAAAATCTAAAGAGAAATAAGTAAAACAACACTCACACAATAAAAACAACAAAAAGTGATAGAAAAAATGGCAAAAGATGATAAAAGTAAGACTCACCTGAAAAAGAGATGATGATCGCACCCAAGGTTCCTTAATCTCCTTGGGAATGCTAGAGCTCCAATATCATGTGAAAATGATCTATAGAAGAATCTATTAAATAGATTTGAGAAAAATAGGGTTTATTACGCGCATGCCTAAAATCAAGGAAAAGCGACACTTGGTGGAAGTTTTCTAAAAATAGTGAAAGTTCCTCCTTCGAGATGCTAAAATTAGATCCCTATTTTTTAGGAAAAAAAAATTAGCTTTTAGCTTTTTTCTTTTTCCAGGGAAGCTTGGTATGCACACTGCTAGGAAAGATTGCATAGTTTCAAGGAACTGGGCAACTTTCCAAGTCATTGCACTGTGCAGTTTCTGAGCTTAGTGAGGGATTGTGTAGTTTATGGGCTCAATTCTAGGATACCTTCCATGACTGCAACAATTTTTTAGCTCAAGTTTGTCGACCAATCAGAACTACGGAATTCCCATCATCAAGTCTACTAGCCCTCAAGGATTGTGCAATATATGTAGGCACGCCCAAAACTGTTGTGAGACCAAGTTGGGAGATAACCTTGTGAGTTAGAAAGATCAATTAGGTGTGAAAACAAGAAAACACAAGAATAATGAAAAAGATAAGTCTCAGTCGAAGCATGAATACCTGGATCAGTGGAAGATGAGCTCATGTGGATAAGAAGGAAGGCTCCAAAATCAAAGCATAGGAAAAAATTTTGAAGGTGGTTGTAGTTGCTACAATATAATGTTGTTGCATATTTTCTATCAAGTCTAACCCTATTTGGAAATGAATAAATGATATATGATCAAATCCCTAATTAATATATTTTTACCATATCAATTTTATCTTCATGGTTCACCGACATTGCAAATTTCCTAACTAATCGCCAATTCACTCCTCACCGATCTTTGAAGAAGAAAAGTAAGAATTTCATAAAAAGTGCTTCCTAAAACATGATCAGGGGAAACCTCTTTATGTAAGGGCCTAATCATATTTTGAGAAAACGTGTGGGGGAGGATGAAGTTTAAGACATCCTTTTATCTTATCGTGATGGAACCTATGGGGGCCATTTTGCTACAAAGAGGACATCTTAAAAAATCCTACAAGCAAGATACTTTTTGCCAACCTTTCACAAGCATGCCCAAAGATATACTTCGGAGTGTGATGAATGCCAAAGGATGGGAAAACCTACTTGGAAGGATGATATGCCACTCCAACCTCAAGTTTCTTTTGAGCCATTTGAGAAGTGGGGCACGAAATTGATTATTCCTATTGAGCCCCCATCTAGGAAGAAGAAGTAAATCATTGTATGCACTCACTACTCGAAAAAGTGGTTTGTAGTGAAGGTAGTGAAAGAAACAACATAACATAAAGTGGTTGAGTTCTTAAGGGAAAATATATTTTATAAGTTTGGTTTTCTAAGAGAATTAGTGACAGGCCATGGCTCCTAGTTCACTTCCAATTTGATTGAAGGGATAATGAAGAAAAACCACATTCAACACTTGGATTCCACTCCATATTACCCCCAATGGACAAGTAGAAGTCACCAATAGGGAATTAGAGAGCACTATGACCACAGTGATCAATAAAAGCAAAAGGGAATAGGTAGAAAGACTTATTGATGCTACTTGGGCCTACAACACCACTTGAAAAACTGCCACTGATTTTAGCCCTTATGAGTTAGTGTATGGGGAAAGGCTCTATTGTCCATTGAATTTGAGTACACCACATTAAGGATGGAAACTCAACTTGGCATTGGTTTTTCTAAGGCACAAGCTGATAGGTTGAAACAATTGAATTCACTAGGTGAATATAAAATACAAGCCTTATTACACACTAAAGTAGTCCAGTTGCAGAGAAAATTCAAGAATGACAAGAACATTAAAACTAGAGCCTTACAAGAGGGTGATTAGGCCCTCCTATATTACTAGATAGCTTGGGCCTGATCTCGTTAAGAAGTGCTATGATAATAGCTCAGTCAAAATCAGGACTATAGATGAGGAACAAGTTCCCCTTATAGTAAATGGATATCAGTTGAAAAAATACAAGAAGCCCCTCTCCAGGGTTGATTTTACCAACTCAATAATTAAGGAACTGAATCTTATTGAAAGCATGAGAGCTCCCAATCCATTCAGTCCTTGACCAATAAGGAAAAAAGAAAAGAAATAAAAAAAACCTCAAGGGAAAACCTCCTTTAAGGTACTTGAGGCAGAATCACTAGTTGAAAACCTCTATGAGGTAGTATTTGAGTTTGAAGAAGAAAAAAATAAGAATTCTAGGTGAAAACCTCCTCCAAGGCACTTGGGGTGAGCTCACTGGCTAAAAACTTCCATGCGATAGCTAGTAAGCCTCAACAACAATAATAAAAATAAAAAATGATGAAAAATGAAGAAGAATGACAAAAAGAAAAAGAAGAAAATTGTCTCACCTTGATCCATGTGTATATTGTAGAAAAACCAACAAGACTTGTTGAACAATTCATCCTGCATCATCATCCCAAGCCTTCATCTCAAGCACTCCAAGAGGGCTCATAGGGCACCCCTACACTATTTTTTACCTTATTTCATCATCTACCACATTAGACCTTCATCACTAAATCCTTCCCATACATTTTTCCCAACTTCCTTGAATTGCCATAAGAAAGTCTTGTAATGCTATATAAAGACCCATTTTTTAGAAATAACTATAGGTCGAGGAAATTTTTGGCATTTGAGTTGGAGAAAGACACTAGAAACATCTTAGCACCTAGCTCTTTCATCACTATTTTTCATACCCTAGTTCCTCCTCCATTGTTCGCCATTTCTAAATCTACAACAACTCAATTTATTCATTTTCCCACCATAACCACAACAAAATCCCTCTCCATTAGCATAATTTGTTCCTTCATGAATTATCAAGTCTCCTTTCTACTTCAAAAGGGTATTTTAGTATGCATGAGGGACCTCTATGACTACTACAGGAGACCAAATAGCCTTGTAAAAACCTGCATAAATCCTAAAAGCTCATAAATCCTACAGGAAACCTACATAAATCCCTTCCCTCTGTTCCCCTTTAGTTTTCCCAATGTTGCTTAAAAATAGGGTGAAAACTACAGCTACACTTTGAATAGATGTCACCCTAGCTTGTTATGTCTTATTTGATAGTGAATTAGTTTGTTTCCCTAGGTAGTTTCCTTTCCCATGTTCTAGCTCCACTCTTGGGGTTAGTATCCTCCTATTTTTTAATGTAGTATTGCTCTTTTCCTCCTCATTGGCGTTTATGCATACCATCCTTAAGTGACCCAAGAACACCTACAAGAACAACATTTACTCAATGGTAATTTAACCATGATAGTAATTTCAAATTAAGAGAGTATTTTTTTTAACAAAAACATCTATGATTTATGTCAATTGTATTTTATGGAAATTTATTGTTCCATGTTTATAAGCAATAAAAATGTGTTACTCTAATTATGGACTAGGGCTTGAAGTGGGTTAATATGGAAGGTGAACAACTTAAAAATACAGTATTTGATGTGATGCATGTATAGCATGCAGGAATTTCAAGATATTGTTCTCATGCATGCACATTCACCTTAGAAAGTTATCATGGTTAATCCATAAGGCCTAACGGAGTTGCAAAAGTTCAAGCTATCAAGGAGTAAATTATTTGTCATCGTGCATTTTATCCTATAACTGGCACAACTAATTATTAAAATGGTTTCTAAATTATTTTTGATAATAGGGAAATTGAAAGAATGGAGGAGTGAATATGTTCTCATCTAATTTAGATGTAAGATGATTTTCATTCATAATTGGAAATACAAAAAGAGCATTTTAGGTTATGTTTAGAAATGTTTCCAATGTAGCATTCCCACCTAAAAAAGCAAACGAAAAATGCACCAAACAATAATTTTGAAAACAAGTACATAAACCAACCCTAATCCTAAAAAGGAGCACCTTAGATTACAAATAATATCCCATGCCTCACCTTAGCACACCAACACTCATTAGAATGTGAGTATTATTCTTGTTGTGCAAAGGAGTTGGCATTAAACAATTCTTTGTTTTGAGGATCTGATCCTTGAGGGGGTTGTCATTAACTGAATCATTTCTAAAGTAGAATTTGGGATTTGTGGTTACATTCGAATTAATTCCACATCCTTGAAAATTTCATAGACATGGTCAGTTTTGTTACTAACATGATCAATGGTAAAAATGCACATAAAATGCACATGATTGGTCAAAATCTGTAACAACCTCCTCGCACATCTACCCAAGTAACCGGCCAATCAGGGTAAACATGTGATGGGAAGTTACTATGATATGATTTGACTCCCTATGTGTCACTTAAGGAAGTGGAATCGACATAAACACACCATATAAACCTTCCACATCAGCGACAGAACTCCTAGGAGCCATCCCAACCACTTAGGTACCCAGCCCCTAAGACCAACTAGTTTTTAGACCATTAACCCATTGAACACTCCCTTTATATGGACAAGAATGCCTGCAGGAGGATCTAGACGCTCCCACAACATGGGTATGCATGCGTCTGGGGACTTTTCTCCTGATACCTATGCCTATGACTCCAGGATTTGAGCTACTTTTTCTAACCTAGATCTTAGGTCACTACCCAAAACTCAATGACACTTTCATAACTGAAAGATAACAATAGAAAAATGATATAAATGCAATTACTTGAGCAAGGATTTGATTGAACCCTTACAAGCCATGACAGTCATTTCGTTAAACATGTCATAATTATGTAATATAGATTTAAACAACAGATATGAGCATAGGGGTCTCATACATATATGAGAATCGCTAAGAAGAACTGATGCCTCAACACATTAGTTTCAATTTCATCTATTAGGCCATAGATACATTGCTCATTCATTTACAATTAAAAACATGTTGATATCCATAATAGAGATCGTCATAACACATGCTCATAACCAACATAATAACTACAGAAATACCAAGGAAACAATAGTCATATAATCCACATATAAACCAGTACAATGCTAATGAAATAACGAGAAATAAATTCATATTAATGATGCAAAGGCCAACCAAGTTCTGTATTTCCACAAACCACCCGAACATAGACATGGTTGGGCCAAATATCTCTTTAGCCAATCACCCCTATGCCATATTACAAGCATGAATGTGGGATCTCATAAAACACATCAATCAAAACCACCCAAGGCTTCTAGAGGCTAAACCACTTGTTGATGGTGTTGGACCCGCCAACATTCAGGGGATATACCTAGTATGAAGTCCCAACTATACCTCACACCATTTGGTGTAGGAGTCCCATCCGATACGATGGCCCGGTTTCCATTATCTTAGAGATTTTCCTTAGTTGTTATTGTTCAGCACCTGAGAGTGTTATGCTTGTAACTTCAAGAAAGCGAGGTGATTATGCCTAGTGAGTGCGTAATGTAACTTTGTATTTGGTTTCTCTTACTGTAAAGGAGAGGGTAAAAGTGAGCCTCTAGATTAGAGGTAGTAGTACCACCCATGGAGAGACACATGTGAAAACAATAAGGGTTTGTCCAGCATCTAGCAGAATAGTCCACAGTAGATGTGGCAGTCATTAAAACAAAAGTACAAGGGAAAACACATACACCATCCAATGGAGTAGTCCACATAGGGGTATGGTCATTATAACCAAGAAAACAAAAGGATGGTCTGTCTAACGTCCGATGGAGTAGTCCACACAGACAAGACAATGGTGATAAACAATACAACACATCTTCAACAATGTAAATACTAAAATAACCAAAGTAGTTCAACTATCTTAGTATAGGTTAAGCAAGCATGCATTACAAATGTTTAAATAATAGTCTTACAAATAGATGCAAAACATGTGTTAAAACGTGTTGGCCTGAGACAGGCTTCTGAATTAAGAAAAATTTCCAAGACACATTTGTACACCATACATCACTAGCTGTCGTAGTGGGACATTGGAGCCACTCCTCGCTCCTCAAAGAACAGACTACAAACTATCAAGGCTATGTGAGAGGAGCCAAGGTGAAAAGTCATTTTCTCATACAATGAGGGGGTATATATAGCCAAGAGTGATAATTGACCCTTATTACTCTTCGACTTCCCTCATGATTGTTTGACTTCCTAGGACTTTTTGACTTACATGAGTCTTCAACTTCATATGTGTGTCTCTTGGACTTTCGCATCACATTGCATTTGATTACAACAAGTATGGACCATAATAGTCATGTGGCTAAGACAAATCATGACACAACTCGACATGACACTGCTGACATGTACTAGATGATTGTGGTGTCTGTGTTGATCTGCTATGCTGCTGAGTGATGGGCGTGCTCTTGGTGTATCATGTCTTCACCTCTGCATGGAAAAGTGTGTGGGGTCTTTGATGGTCTTGGTCTTTGCTTGATGGTGAACACGTATGTGTCCCTTTCCCTTGCTTCTCGATGTGCTTCGTACATTCGTTCAACTCTGAGCAAGTCTTATAGCATGCGTTCCTTCTTCATCTCATTCATTGTCGCGCCATGTTTCATCAATGTACCTATTCTTGCAATCACTCATGACAAGACAACACCAAATCCAAAAATAACCTAGTCTAGGATGATGCACTATTTTCTGTTTCGAGTGTAGGTGACCGAGAGAGAGGACAAGGTACTGAAACTGCGCAGAGCATAGCTCAGGTCAGGATGAGAGGCTCCAAAGCACTGTCAAGAAAAACTGTGCAGATGTCACTGGGAGGTAGATTTACGCAATCTGATACAACAATGACATTTGCAAGGTAGAACCCAGTTGGGCATAACTGTGGAGTTACAAGGAGGAAGACAAGGTAGGGTGTCAGGAGGAACTACTAGCAGATTCTGCGTAGTTTTCAGGATGAGGACTGGGTAGGTCATCTGGGGTTCTAGTTGGGAATCTGTAAAATTTCTCTAAGGAAGACAAAGTGGGCAGCAAGGAGGCACTGGCAGACATTTCTGCGCATTTTTCCAAAGTAAGGTTGGATCGAGCTACGAGGAGCTACTAGTCAAAACTGTGCATTCCGGGAGATAGTGTCAGACATGTAGTTGTTGCGCAATTTTTGGGATGAGTGCAGAGCGGGGCAGTAGAGAGAGTGCCAGTCAAAACTATGCAAATTTCAGGGACAAAGTAGATAAAGCCAGCAGGGGGACCTACCAGTAGAAAACCTACACAATTCCTTGGAACAGTACAGTGATAGGAAACAAAGGCCTGACTCACAAGATTGTGCAGTTTTTGCAGACAGTGCAGGGCAAGCAGTTAGGCAACTTTTGCGTGATTTTGGGGAGCAATGCAGCCTCGGGTCATAATGTAGCTTAGGGTTTTTGGTAGACCAGAGGGAGGTTTGATGAGTGATATTACGGGAAGCGCAGATTAGGTCGGACTTGGGGACAACTTCTACGCAGTTCTGGGAGACAGTTAAATTCCTCACTTCCAGGATTATGCAGTGTTGGATGGCCTGAAGGAAAACCTCAAGCTTTGTGTAGTTATGGGTAGCATAGTAGGCTGAGAGTTGAGACTATGTAGCGCAACTAAGTCGGGGTCATGTTGAAGGAGGGTTTTCCAATCAAAAGATTTTCAGGAAAAATGGCTAAGTGTGGGAGCAAGCAAACTTGTGCATACATGACATTGTGATCACACACTTAGCATGACTCGACAACAAGGCACCTTGAACCAACAAGACAAACATGTGCTCAGTGAGATTAACTTAAAGGTTAAGAGCAACAATTGCGACACTTGAGATGGATCTTCGAACAACCATGATGACACTTGCACGACAATGCATGCAACTTTGTGTGTGAGTACAACCGATGTTTCACAGAGTGAAAACAATTCATGCACACAAAGACAAACCTTCAAAATTTCCAAAACATGACTGCAAGCATGACATAGCAATCAACATGCCAAGAGACGACCGGTGGTCAATCAAGAAAAAAGGGTGTAAATACTCGATAAGAGCTCATGGAGTGAGCCTGAGTGTCTACAACCATCAGAGGAAAAACCAAGGAAGGCTTTGAAATTTGGATGCAGGCCAAAATTTTGGAGGGTGTTGCAGCCGCTACAACACTTGGCGACACACTGGTTGAATACCAACTTCTCTGTTTTAGTTCATTTTTAGCACGAGGCCTTGGCATTTCGGGGAGTATTGATTCGTTGTGCATGTTACTTTGTCTTCCCCACTTACCCCATGTACATACATGGTTCACCTTGTACCAACTCAGTTAAACACAACAAAATTTTCAGCTATATCACAGTGTTTCAAAATCATGAAGGGTAGTTTGGTTCGCGAGCTTAAGATTTTCAGAGTATAATTTTTCATCTCTGGTGTTGGTCCGCTGCCAGTAGGCCTGGACAATACCATGGCAGAGTTACACAGTAACGCAAGCATTGTTCCATTGCCAGGGAGCCTGGTCAGTACCCTGGTGGAGTTGGCTGCTTCACCTCCTTGCACAGGAAGCCTTTCTCTTCTTTCGCCCTTGTAATTTTTTTGAAAGAGGATTTTGCAAAGGAACTTATTTATTTTTGGGTGGAAGAGGGATCCAAACTTATTGAGAGAAGAAGAGGTTGTTCCTTCAGAGAATCATGCAAGGCCTCTGATTTAGGTTTTCCTGTTTAGATATTTCCCCTTCTCTGTTTCTACTAGTTGGATAAGATTGAACACACAGAGTAGAAGACTGAGTACAGGCATGGTGTTTCCCAGTTTGGACATAGGTTCATGGTTTGACCCGAGCTTCCCTTAAAGATGGGTCATATTTTCCATCAAGACTTCATCAACCAAAAGTTACAACCAAGCACAAAGAAGATGGACACAGGATTGGCCAAACATTGTAGTGTCACATGACTCTTTAACTTTAGCCACATACTTATTCAAAAGGTAGAACATAGTATAGGACAACACTTATTTACAAAACGAAAATGACAAGGCATAAAAGCAAAGAAAAATGAAGTGAAAACAACAAAGTAAAGCAAGAGAACAAGCAATAAAAAGACTATGTACATAGGGCAGAGTGCAGCCCCAGATCATTAAAAATAACATTTTAAATCTTAGCCATTGATAGGAAGGTTGTCAATCCTCCCGTCAAGTGGTTGTAGACGATATGTGTGTTGGCCAAGTTTTCATGAACCGTGAACGAACCAATCCATAGGGAATGGAACTTCGTGTGTTTGCCTTTGTCTTCGTGGGGTTTATCCCATTTCAATACTAAGTCACCCATAGCGAAGCTAGTGTTCCCTGTAGACTTTCGATTGAACCATCTCTTGATACGGTTCTGGTGGAGTAAAAATTTTTCTTTTTCTTGCATTTGTTCTTCATGTAACTTGTGTAATGTGTCCATCCTACCCTAAACCAAACGACATGGTTTGCCTTGGGATTCTTGGGATAACTCGAGAGTAAGCAATTAGATATTTGGTGGGAGGATGGCTTCTTTTCCGTATACAAGGAAGTATGGAGATGTGTTCAAAGAGGGTTTGGGTGTAACTTGGTCAGCTCAAAGAGAATTCACCAGAGCAAAATGTCAATTTCCCTATTCAGAGTAAATTGTATTTTTTATGATGTGAATGAGATTCTTGTTTGTAGATTCGATAAGACCATTTCCCTGTGGGTAGTATTTAGTTGAATGCTTAAGAACAATACCATATTGCAATGAAAAATCATAAAGTTTCAATGAAGAGAAGTAATTTGCATTGTCAAAAACAAGTGATACAGGAACGCCAAACCTCGAAATGGTGTTTTGTTGAAGGAATTTGATGACTTCCTGGTAATTCGCTTGTTTAAGAGGAACTGTGTCTATCCACCATGTGAAGTAATTTGTAGTAGTCAAGATGTAGTGATGCTGCTTTGATGAATGTGGGAATATTTCTCCAATTATTTATACGCCCATATATTGGAATGATTTGTCCCCTGCAATAGCGTGCAGCGGAGTTGTTGACCTTCGAGTTCTGTCGGCGCATCGTTGATAGACCGGGCACTTGCGGGCATAAGCGTGTGCATCTTTAAACAATGTGGGCTAGTACAAACAGGCTCTCATGACTTTATGCGTTGGTGTGTTACCCACAAAGTGACCCTTGGATGGTCCTTCCTGAAGATCACGTAACACTCTCTTTGAATCTTGTGCCTCCAAGCACCCAAGAAAATTCCATTGTTTTTCTTTCTGTAAATCACTCCGTGCACCAAATAGTAAGATAAGGCTTTGAGTCAGAGTGTTCTTTTCTGCTGCATAGTAAAATGAGAGGTAATGGTCCCGTGCTCAAGGTATTGGCACACTTCTTCATACCAAGAGTTGTCGTGTGAAGTGGGTGGTGCTCGCTCTACATTATACATATTGATTTCTTTCTCCCATCCAACGAGCTCTTCTTCTTCCTCTTGCGTGTGTGTCGCTTCAGTTGTAAGTATGTAGAGACTGTGACCCTTGATAGTGTGAACAGTCTTGATATCAAGATCATACTCTTGTAGTCTTGTCATCCAATTCGCATGTCTTTCACCCAACTCTTGTTGAACAAGCAGCGATCTGACTTCTGGGTGTGGCACGAAGATGATGCAATGATTTTTCAGCGGGCAGGGTCTAAAGTGTTTCACTGCCTTGTATATTGTGTATGCTTGCTTATCCATGGTGGTATAGTTGAGCTCGGGTCCCTACATGGTTGCGCTCATGAAGGATATGGGATGTTCATTGTTCAACTCATCCTTATGAGTGAGCACTGCAATGAGTGAATTATCGAAAGCGAAAGTATAAAGAAAGAAATCTTTGTTGAAATTTGGGTTGTACAATGCAGGCACTTTTGCTATCACCTACTTGAAACGGGAAAATGCATCATTTTCCTTCTTCCCCCAGTTGTAAACTACATCCTTCTTGATCATACCTTGGATAGGTTTAACAATCAGCACATAATATGAGATGAACTTTCGGAGGAAGTTGATCTTCTTAGAAGGACTACATAACTTTGTTGTTGAGTAGGTGAGGAATTTACGTGATAGTTTGAACTCGGTCCAGATCAACCTTGATCCCACTCTTGGAAATGATATGCCCAAGGAGGTTTCCCTGAGACACTACAAAGACGCTCTTCTTGGGATTCAAGGATATCCCGTACTTTTGACATTGCTCAAACATCTTTTTGAGATGGCACAGGTGGTCTAACCATTTTCTAGAAAATATTGTCACATCATCAAGGTAAACCACCAAGCTCTGTCTAATGAGCACAAGGAAGGCAATGTCCATAGTGCATTGAAAGTTGCGCCTGTGTTTACCAACCCAAATGGAATTCTTTGATAAGTGAATGTACCCCACTTGGTAGGAAATGTAGTTTTAAGCCTATCAGGTTCTACTATAAGAAATTGGTTATATCCAGAAAAACCATCCAACAAAGAAAACATTTTTGCCCCAGATACTGTTGGCAAGATCTACTCCATAGACAACACTGGGTAGTTGTCATTGTTCGAGGCACGATTCAGCTTTTGGAAATCAACACACAAGCAGATCTCCCTAGACTTCTTCCTCACAGGAACTAAGTTTGAAACCCAAGTAGAATGATGAACCTTATAAATGATCCGAGCATCCAACAACATAGTCAATTATTTATGTATGAGGGGTTCAAGTGATGGGTAGACTTTTTTGAGCTTCTACTAAAATGGCTTGACCCCTTATTTGATCGGAATGATGTGTTGGATTATTCGCGTGCCATATTTTTTCAATTCATAGTACGTCCACACGAATACTTCATGCTACTATATAAACAGGAGGACAAAGGATTGTCACTCTTCCAATGTGCAACACATATCGATATTCATGGACTTTGGATCTTTGTCTGCTCCCAGATTAATCTGTTTGTGCATCAATGTGGAGCTATGGTTTTTAGTGTTCGGGGCATTTTCAATTAGTTCTGCAAGTCATATAGATTCTCGATTGAATACACACCCTTGGGAATGATGTTTCCTTTACTGTCATTAATTATGTCTTGTAGAGACTTCTCATGCACGTCTTCATCTATTATTGCATCCTTGAAGACGTCAGCGTTGGCCACGAAATACAGCATATGTTCATCATCATCAAAAACACACAAATTAGTGATGTTGTCAAGGATAGATGGCTTATAAAAAATTTCAATAATAAATATATCCCTGAGCGGTGTCATCCTAGCAGCTGCATTTTCCATAGCGTCTGCAGCTGCATTGCGCATTCTTGGTACAAAGATGATACTAAAATCTTGGAAATTAGAGATAAGTTTCCATACCTCTTGTTGGTAACTCTTATGATAAGGTGAGACACAGTGTATGGTGTTACGTATCTAACGTACCACAATCTTTGAATCACCTACCGCTTTCAGCATAGCAACATTGAGGTTGAGGGCTTTCTGTAAATCCAAAATGAATGCTTCATATTCGGTAGTATTGTTGGTGCACTTGAACTCCAAGCAGCTCGAGACTAAGTGTTTCCTTTGCCTTGGGTATATCAAAACACACACGGCTCTAGAGCCATCCTGTGTTTTGGATCCTTCGAAACAAGGTCCAAAATTCATTTGTACAAGGACCGTTTGTCGCACTAGTACTGCTAACACTACTACTACTATTGTTACAATGTATTGTACAAGTCTCATTTCTATCAGTTGGGCAAGGAAGGAGACCCAGTTGTGTATCTGGTGGGGTGGGGCTCGACTGTGCAGGATAACATCCTAGCTTCATTTTCAGAAAGCAATTTCTGAACAAATGTTCTGTGAAACCCAACAGTTCATTTCTACCATTCAAGGGAGTAACATTATATTTCATATATCTCTCCGTAGACACCCAGATCTAGATGTTTATTCCTTGGTACAGAAGCCATAAGTGTGACCAATATGTAGAAAAATATCCTTACAACTTGGACCAGTCTCTGCTGAGCAATAAACCATATGCTTCTGGGATGTCCACAATCACAATGTTAATGCATTGGTGAACGCACTCATTGGACGATAACCAGATGATCACATCCCGTAGTTCACCAATGGTTGGTACACACGTTCTATCAAGTTGGATGATCTGCACAGTTTTACTACTCCATTTCTCATTGATCTGGTTAGTGATGGAGAGTGGCATGACATTGACTGATGCACCAGAGTCAACAAAACAATAGTGTTTTAAGAATTTTATGCCAGAGAGATAAATTATTACTCAGATTTACGAGATTTATCGAGGGGAATAATAAAATAACCAACAAAAATACACATAAATATTATACACTTAATATTTATCCAGGAAAACCCCAAATCTAGGGAAAACCCAAACTCAATGAGATCTCATTAGCATTGGCCAAAACCTTGGCCAATCTGGCCAAGTGATCCTTCACCACTCACCTCCAAGCCTACATTACAATGAAGTATTCCCAGCCTTTTATAAGCTCCATTACATGCAATACCACTGACCATAATACCATAGGTACACTATACCATGTGCCCAAAACCAATACTATTTAACCAGGTCAACCTTGACTCAAACCCCGAGTCAATTTTACCTAACAATTCCCCCCTTAAACTTGACGTGGGGTTCCTTGACTAAATCCAGCCAAAACCTGCTATGTGAGACAATCCCGCTCACTCTAGCCCTTACCCCCTTCAAATTTTTTACCCAGGATTTGTTAACCCGACATCCCCCTATTACCTAGGTCTAACCCAGATTTTACCTATAATTATCCAGGGGTACGCATTCCTTAACAGGTCTTACAAAAGTATCCCCATTTACATGCAAATTAAAAATTTCACTCCATTATAATAATAATTTTTGTTTTTTCTTACACTCATTGTTGTCTTTGTACATATGACATGAAAGTCCATATAAAAATAACCCATCTACCGAATTACATGGGTCACTAGCCACTGTAACCACGAGTTATCTAGGTGTTCTTTTCAAGTACATGGTTCATAAATTAATTAATCCATGTGCACATATCATCCTCATCCATTGAATCTCTCATGACCCAATAGCCTGCAACTTTGCTTCACAATCTATGGCTTTTGATCTAGATCTGCAAGAAAAACTCGATTATCTCTCTCTCTACCAGGCCAATACAAACCCTTGGAAATAAAAAACGTTATTCTAAAGACAACTTAGCTCCGATACCAATTTTTAAGAATTTTATGGCAAAGAGATAAATTATTACTAAGATTTACCGTGATTTACAAAGAGGAATAATAAAATAAGCAACAAAAATACACATAAATATTATACACATAATATTTATCCAGGAAAACCCCCACCCAATGAGATTTCATTAGCATTGGCCAAAACCCTGGCCAATCTAGCCAAGTGAGCCTTCACCGCTCACCTCCAGGCCTACATTACAATGAAGTATTCCCAGCCTTTTATAGGCTCCATTACATGCAATATCACTGACCATAATACCATGGGTACACTATACCATGTGCCCAAAACCAATACTATTTAACTAGGTCAACCTTGACTCAAACCCTGCATCAATTTTACCTAACATTGTGGACATTGAAGTTTAATATTTCAAGTGACGACAAAAATGGTGGGCAGAGCGAGTTTGCTTCTTCCATGTGAAGCACGTTGAGCACAGATGCAAGTGATCTGGGAGACTTGCTTGGTCCCTTTTTGGAAGAGGCAAAATTGTCAGTGGAGGTTTTCCCCAGTGCGTGAAAAAGAATATCACGCTGACCCGTGAGCTTGGTTAACTCATAAAGAGAGATGTTCGCACGATTATTTTTCATATCTTCAACAATATTGTAATCCAAAGCAGGAAGACTCACCAAGTTGTCTGGGGGAAGACTTGTGTTTGTATTGTCCGATGGAGTGTTTTGGATTTTTCTGCTCATGGACATATATTTTGTTGTAGCTGTCTTCCAACACTTGCTTTGTGTTTTCTGTGTTGAGGAGGTTAGTGGATGAAATGTACTGAGAAATTTATTAAATTTTTCTTTCAGTATCTCAAACATATCATAAGCCCCTTGACTTATCAAGTTGTATTGGTTGTTCTGCTTCGAGGGCTCCTTCTCAGTGGTTGTTTTCTTCTGGGCAACATTAAGACATTGATACATGTTAATTGTATGCCCAGAACTTGGAGCTTCATTAGATGCAGCATCCTCTTCTTCATCTTCATCCTCCATCTAAACCTGCTCATTGGCCTTAAAATGATCATTCAACCTTGAAGCCATAGTGCTCATAACTCGGTTCCATTCTGGACAACACTTCTCTAAATGTCGTTCTTCGAGGGTCGCGTAGAAGTTATCCTTTGCAATTTGGTCCATTTGGAACACAACTGGAGCTCTGCACATATTTAGTCGGATGGCTACTACTACTACCTAATGTCACATTCTTCCTCTGCGCAAATATGGGAGGTTTGTTTCTCACAGTTGTCTCGGTTGTCCATTTCTTAAGTTCAGCTACTTCGGTTGTCAACAACTTAAGGAGATGAGTAAGGGTCTCAATTTCACTTGCTTCCTTTTCCTTTACCTTACTCACAGTAGTATGAGACCTCCTACCCATGTCATTGGATTCTTTGGTTGGTTCATCATCTACAATGACTCCAACCACGCGCAGAGCTTTCTCCACATCAATTGCTTCTTGGAATTTTTCTAAAAGTGTTGGTTTTGCAGCTGACTTGACGAACTATGCAATATTGGTCGACAGTGCAGACAGGTAGTAGCCAACTGTGATGGAGTCATGAGGTTTAGTGTTTGCACTGAACTTGTTCACAATATTGTTAAACTTATGGTTAAATTCCTTTACTTTTTCTTTCTACTCCATCTTGAGACTACCCAATTCTTTCAACAACATGGTAGGGATTTTGTCCTCAGCAAATTTCTCAGGGAAAATTCTCTTGAACATTCCCCAGTTCTAAATGGAGTTGATAGGAAGGCTATGGTACCATACAACTACTCTACTATCCAATGTACATGAAAACAATCTACATGCAACATCATTATAACGTACCTTGAGTGTTTGAAGATGTAGGTAGAACGTATCTAAATGGTCTTCTGCCTTCACTGTTCTATCAGGGTCATACTTTGTTAATAGCTTCTTTACTTGCCTTGGCATATTTTTCAAGGAACCTTGGAGTGCCAATGGGCCCTGTGTCATCCATTCCATATTTTGATCATCTATATTGCCCTCTTGTTCGTCCTCCTCCTCTTCTTCTGAATCTAACGGTTCAACCTTTGAATACGTTGGTTCATCTTCACCTCCGCCTCCTCCACTGCCTCCCCCAGAACCTGAGCCCAAGAGCACGTTGTTAACTTCTTCTCCTTCTAGAAAAACAGGAGGTTCCTCTTTGTTCTCAATAGCTTCTACTAGATCTTTAAGAGTGGTGAGGATTACTTCTTCAATAGACAAGACTAGCACTCTTGTGGGTGTAGTCTTTTTCTTCCTCTATGAAGAGGGAAGAGTGTGTATTCCTGGAATCAGTCCGACGGCTTTAGCAAACTGACAGGTGATGGGATGAACACGGTGAATGTGATGATATGAAATTTATTGTTTGGTTTTTGGAGGCAAGGAGTAACCAACTTCAAAGTTACACATGGGAGAGAGGGAGTTCATGTTACTGCCTTGACCAGATGATGGATATGTTGGGTTCAGAGTACATTAAACCATAAACCACTGGAAACCCTCCTCCTAGCGCCATAAATGTTGCCAGTGCTAGACCTGCCAGCATTCATGGGATCTCCCTAGTATGAAGTCCCAACTAGACTTCACATTGTTTAGTGTAGGAGTCCCATCCGGTACAATGGCATGGTTTCCATTATCTTAGATATTTTCCTTAGCTCTTGTTGTTCAGAACCTGAGAGTGTTATGCTTGTAACTTCAATAAAGCGAGGTGAGTATGCCTGGTGAGTGCATAATGTAACTTTATGTATGGGTTCTCTAACTATAAAGGAGAGGGTAAAAGTGAGCCTTTATATGAGAGATAGTAGTACCACACAAGGAGAGACACACGCGAAAACAACAAGGGTCTGTCCAGCATCCAGCGGAATAGTCCACAGCAAATCTGGAAGTCGTTAAAACTAAAGTACAAGGGAAAACACGTACACCGTCCAACAGAGTAGTCCACACGAGGGTGATAGTCGTTATAACCAAGAAACACAAGGATGTTCTGTCTAATGCTAGTGGAGTAGCCCAAACGTACGAGACAACAGTGATAAACAATACAACACATCTTCAACAATGTAAGTACTAAAATAACCGAAGTGGTTCAACTATCTTCTAATTAAGAAAAAGTTCCAAGACACATTTGTACACCATACATCACTAGCCCTAGTAGTGGGACATTGGAGCCACTCCTCGCTCCTTAAAGAACAGACTACAAACTCTCAAGGCTATGTGAGAGGAGCTAAGGTGAAAAGTCCTTTGCTCATACAATGAGGGGGTATATATATCCAAGGGGGATAACTGATCCTTGTGACTCTTTGACTTCCCTTATGAATATTTGACTTCCTATGACTTTTCGACTTACATGACTCTTCAACTTCATAGGTGTATATCTTGGACTTTCACATTACATTACATTTGATTACAACAAGTATGGCCCATAGTAGTGATGTGGCTGAGACAACTCATGACACTATTGACATGTACTGGTTGACTATGGTCTCCGTGTCAAGCTACTATATTGTTGAGTGATGGGTGTGCTCTTGGTGTATCATGTCTTCACCTTTGCATGGAAAAGTATGCGGGGTCTTCAATGTTCTTAGTCTTTGTTTGATGATGCACGTGTATGTGTCCCTTTCACTTGTTGCTCGATGTGATTCATACGTTCATTCAACTGTGAGAAAGCCTTCTATCATGCGCTCCTTCTTCATCTCATTCACCTCTGCGCCATGTTTCATCAATGCACATTCTCCTTGACAATGAGACAACATCAAAACCAAAAATCTCCTAGTCTAGCAGGATGTATTGTTTTCTGTTTCGGGTGTAGGTGACTTGGAGAGAGGACAAGATACTGAAACTGCACAGAGCACATCTCGTGCTGGGATGAGAGGCTACAGAGCACTGTCGAGAAAAACTACACAGATGCCACTGGGAGGAAGACAAGGTAGAGATATGCAGTTCCTGGTAGAATTGTACAGTTCCTAGGAGGAAGACAAGGTAGGGTGTCAGGAGGAACTGTTGGGAAATTCTGTGTATTTTTCAGGATGAGGACTAGATAGGTCATCCGTGGGTCTAGCTAAGAATATGTGTAGTTTCTCCAAGGAAGACGGAGTGGGGAATAGGAGGCACTCACAGACATTTATGCGCAATTTTCCAGAGCAAGGCTTGATCGAGCTGCAGGGAGTTGTTGGCCATAACTACAGATTTCTGAAAGATAGTGTTGGACAAGTAGTTGTTGCGCAGCTTCCGGGATGAGTGAAAAGTCGGGTAGCAGGGAGGGTGCCAATTAAAATTGCGCAATTTTTAGGGATAGAGCAAAGCAATCTAGTAGGGGGGCTGTCAACCAGATCTGCGCAATTCCATGGAACAGTGCAGTTACAGGCAGTAGAGGCCTAACTCACATGACTGTGCAGTCTCTATAGACAACGTAGGTTAGGAAGCTGGGAAACTTTTGTGCATTTTTTGGGAGAAGTACAGCCTCGGGTCATAGTGCAGTTTAGGTTTTCTAGTAGACCAAAGGGAGGCTTGATGAGTGATCTTGCGGGAAGCACATATTGGGTCAGACTTGGGGACAACTTCTGCGGAGTTCTAGGAGATAGTCGGCTTTCTCACTTCTAGGATTACGTAGTGTAGGTTGTCCCGTAGAACAACCTCAAGATCCACATAGTTCCAGGCAGCAAAGCAGGGTCACTGAGAGTTGAGACTGCGCAGTGCAGCTCAGTCGGGGTCCGGTTGAAGGAGGGTTGTCCGGTCAAAATATTTTCAGGAAAAATGCCTAAGTGTGAGAGCAAGCAAACTTGTGCATACATGAAATTGTGATCACACATTTAGCATGACTTAACGATAAGACACCTCGAACCAACAAGACAAACATGTGCTCAACGAAACTGACTTAAATTTTAAGAGCAACATTTGTGACAGTTGAGATGGATCCTTGAACGAACGTGTCGATACTTGCATAACAGTTTGTGCAACTTTATGTGTGAGTACGACCGATGTTTCACAGAGTGAAAAAAACTCATGCACACAAAGACAAACCTTCAAAATTTCCAGAATAGGACCATAAGCATGACATAGAAATCAACATGCCAAAGGACTACAGTGGTTAATCAAGAAAAAAGGGTGTAAAGACTCGACAAGAGCTCATTGAGTGAGCCCAAGTGTTTAGGGGGAAAACAAAGGAAGGATCTGAAATTTGGATGTAGGCCAAAATTTTGGAGGGTGTTGCAGCTCCTACAACACCATCTCAACCCATCAAATAGTGATTCCACCTCATGGTCAGACATCACAAAACCATCACTAGATTGGTCTCTACCAAGCCTTCCAGGGCTCCAGAGAATTTGTTCCAACTAAGGCTTCTAGTACAAGTAACTCAACCCACAGTTTTCATCAAGCTTCTAGGGAATTTTCCAACTAGGGCTTCCATGACTAGTATCTCAACCCACCAAGGGCTTCCAGAGTTTTTGTCCAACCAAGGTTTCCAAAACTAGTAACTCAACCCAAGTTGTTACAAGGCTTCCAGAGTGTTTGTCCTATAAGGGCTTCCAAGAACTAGTAACTCAACCCAAGCTAAAGGAAACATGAGAACCAACTAGAAGAAAAACAAAGAAATGAACCCACAACACCATGGATATATAGGAAATGGAAAGGCTAGGAAAATCCATTATCAATTGAAGAAATCCTCCATTACAATGACAAATCATGACCAATAAACCATATGTATATTCCATGCATGCCAAAACTAGTGAGGAAAACATACATGCAACATGGTACCTACAAGAAAAACCCATTGTAGTTGTTGATCTTGATGTCCTCTTTCAATTTCTTGCTCTTCCCTTGCCTTATTTCTCCAAAACTTCAAGTATTCCACACTCCCTAAAGAGTGCTCCAATAAAACTCTAAGTGTCCAAGAGTATGAGAGAGAGAGAATAGAGAGAGAGCTCCAAAACTAAACTAACAAAATTCTATGAACTGGTCCTTGGAAGCCTTTTTATTAATGAGACCTATATTTTCCTCATTTCCTCCTCACATGCAACCTGTGACCTTTCACCTCCCTTTTCTCCTAATTTCCATTATTTTCATAAATAAATGTGCTAAAATTCCATTTTCCTTTCCAAATCCTTTGTTATTTCCTTTGCCAATTTCCTTAGCCATTAATCAATCACCAGTTATCCCCATCACTATGCTTTTGCCCAAAATGCATCTTGGAAAATGTGTCCCATCAACCATGATTATTATTTTCCCTTTATTAACTTTTATTACATGGAATTTTCACCAGGGTTCTTACAGAACCCTCCCCTTTGGGGGAACACCGTCCTAGGTTTTCAACAACACCTATAACCAACAAGGTTGTTGTAAGAAAAACATACTACCCATGGAGCTTTATAACTTAGCTCATTGCAGTATTTACAATGATCATCCTACATAGAAGAAAACCAACATGACAACATAACAAGTATAACATCATAATGACATGAAACACATACCGCTTATTCGAGATTTATAACATATCTCATAGTGGTATTTACATCCATATACATATGTACATATACCAATCCATCACCAAAGCATGCACCAAAACATATACTAAATACATATACCAAAACATCTGCTCAATGACCGAATAAGGAAGGATACATAGCCCGCATCTAATCCGCCATTTCCCATATAGCTTCATTGGGCCCAAAGTGCTTCCATTGCACTTTTACCCAATGGCTTGGTTTCGAAGCATGAGCATATTTCTCTACAAAATGCATTGTGGTTCTGAATGGAATTCTCCTTCTGACTCCACCTGCAATACAAACCAGTCAATCACATGATCAACATCTTTAACATACTTCTTAAGTAATGACACATGGAAAACATCATGGAATTTCATTGTTGGAGGCAGTGCAATTCAATATGCTACTGGCCTAATCCTCTCAATAATCCTGAAAGGTCCACAAAACCAGATTTCCAACTTGGCACATGATCCAATCCGCAAGGAGATCTTCTTTGGTTTGATGCGCAAGTACACCTACTCCCCAACCTAGAACTCCTTGAAAAAACTATTCTGATCTTCATATCTCTTCTTCCTATCCCGTGCTGCTTTCAAATTCTTCTTGATTACCATCACTTCCTACTCCATGTCTTCCAAAATGTCTAGTCCAATCAACACCTTGTTCACTGGATCACTCCAACTTATGGGGGTATTGCAACTCCGCCCATACAATTCCTTAAACAAAGTCATCCTCAATGATTCCTGATATTCATTTTTATAAGCGAAATCTACCAGTGGAAGGTACTCTTCCCACTTCTACTACAGATGCATCACATACATGCTCAACATTTCCTCCAATGTCCTGTTGACCCTCTCTATCTATCCATCTATCTTCGGATGATAAGTTGTATTGAAGGCCAACTCTATGCCGAAACCTCTAAATAACTCCTTCCAAAACTTGGAAGTGAACTTCACATCCCTGTCTGACACAATCTTCTTTGGAACTCCATGCAATTTGACCACATCCCTGATGAAGACCCTTGCTACATCACTCGTTGATAATGTAGACTTCACTTGAATGAAGTGCGCTACCTTTTTCAACTTGTCCACTACTACCATGATGGAATCATGTTGTCTCACTATCCTCGGCAAACTTGTGATAAAGTCCATGGAAATGACCTCACTTCCACTCTGGAATTGGATGGATGTAGTAGTCCACTTGGATTCCTACACTCTGCCTTCACCTACTGACAATCCAAGAACCTAGCTACAAACTCTGCCACATCTCTCTTCAAATTCAATCAATAATAGAATTTATTCACTGTTACCAACTTATTTTGATAAATTGGGTGACCTGAATATGGTTTCAGATGAAACTCCCTCGAGAGCACCTTCTTGAGGTCAATGCTATCTGGCACATATATCATGTACCTAAGTCTAACCAATCCTTTTGTCATGAGACAACAATCCACATCCTGTGCACCTGCATCTGTACCTATACCACTACGTGTACATGTACATGTACCACTACATGTACCTATACCTATACCACTACCTATACATGTACATGTACCACTACATGTACCTATAGGTGTACCTGTACTCTACTACAACCTGTGCACAATATCCATATACCTATCATCTTGTTGACCTACCTGCAAGATCCTATCCTATAAATTTATCCCATAGGAGCTCATATTTTCTATGTGATTTACTTGTATCCACTTGCTAAGAGCATCTGCCACCCTATTCTCTTTACCTTTGATATACCTGATCTCAACGTTGAACTCACTGATCGTGCCCAACCACTAAGCTTGCTTTCCATTCAGATTTGGCTGGTCAAATAGGTACCGCAAACCATTGTCATCACTTATCAATACAAACGTCCTACCAAGAAGATAGTGCCTCCACATATTCAATGCACATTTGATCACTACTAACTCAAGATCATGTATTAGATAGTTCTTCTCATGCTCATTTAGTTTCTATGACTCATAGCATACCACCTGTCCATCCCGCATAAGGAATCCACCAAATCCTCTCTTACAAGACTATGTACATAATACAAACTCTTTATCCAGATTTACAATCTTTAACATTGGTGCATATGTCACCAACTGCTTGAGTTGTTAAAAATTGGTTGCACACTCCTTTGTCCATTCAAACTTCTTACCTTTCCTCTACAATGATGTGATATGATAATCAATCTGCGAGAAGTTCCTTATGAACCTCCTATAATAACCTGCTAACCCCATGAAAGATCTCACCTCATCCACATTCCCTGGACCTGCCCACTCCATGATAGCTCTTAGCTTTTCTAAGTCCACTGCTATGCCATCATTGGAAACCACATGTCCCAAGTAGTGTACCTTATTTTGAAAGAAATGGCACTTGCTGAGGTTAGCATACAATTTATTCTCTCTCAACAATCTCAACACCACTACTAAATGCTCAGCATGCCCTTCTTCATTTTTTGAGTATACCAATATATCATCAATGAACAAAATAACAAACATGTCCAAATATGGAGGCAACACACTATTCATTAAGAACATAAAGTTAATTTGAGCATTATTTAAACCAAATGGAACTAGAACAAATTCATAATGCCCATACCTGGTCCTGAAAATTGTCTTGTATATGTCCTCTTCTTTAATGCGTACCTAATGATATTCAGATCTAAGATAAATCTTCGAGAACAATACTTCTCCCTTCAACTAATCAAACAAGTCATCATTTTTTCGTAAAGGATACTTGTTCTTGATGGTCACTTTGTGATCCAGGTGGATATTGGTGGCCACCCGCTAATTCCACTTGGATCCCCTCTAGTGCTTCGTGCAGTTTTGTTCAGTTTCCTTAATTATAGAACAATTTACTATTTTTAGCAGTTTTTCGGGTCCTAAACTTCCGGAGCCGTTTTGAGGCCCTAAACGACGTTTTTTGGGAAATCTACCGCCAACATTTTTTTTGTCTAAAAATCGTCTTTTTTGTCGTAGTCCTCGGAGAGATCTTTCCAGCGGGCTATCATGCACGTCAAACGGAGATAAGACGACCAATTCGCGACCCCGGGAAGTTGATGTACCAACTTACCCAAAAACGGGGCCCACAATTTGGCATTT
>APFE030082049.1:6065-40169 GCA_000404065.3 Pinus taeda | reverse complement strand
CTGTTGCTGCAACACCAACTCTCTGTTGCTGCAACACCAGGTCCTGTTGCCCCAACAGAGTTTCCAGTAAGCATTTTTCTGTTTTGTCTGTGTTAACAGAAACAGAGTATTATTCCGCGTTGCTGCAACACCGAATCCTGTTGCTGCAACACCATTTCCAGAAAACAAAATTTTCAGTTTTCTGTGCAGAAATAAAGCATTTTTTTTGTTGTCTGTTTGTTATGGAATTTAGCAGAAAATTTCAACAATGAGTTCACTCACACTCAACCCGCACTGGGAAGTTGAATACAATTTTATAAAACTGGTTTTTCAGCCATGAAATACATATATATTTTTACAGATTGAGAGGAGGCTTGTTGGGATTTCTTATATGCTTATGTGCTTAGATGATGCAATCGTGCTTCCTATTCTGTGCGACTATAGTGCAAACTCGGGGTCTTTTGGTGGACTTGCAAGGGTTGTTTTTTCCTTTGTTGTTGTGATAGTGTATAGTATTTAACAAGTATGATCTATCTGCACTGAATACTTTGGTAATTTTCTTCATTTCTAGGCAGCTGCACTCGCGCTGTTTGCTCTATAATTTCTGGTTAACTATTATGGTTATTTTCCCATATCTTATTTTTGAGGGAGTGTGTGGCTATTTACTTTCACATTAAATTGATAGTGTTGGAGTCTCTGTTTGGTTTGTTGCATATTTGGGATGCAAATTTTAGCAGGGTGAGGTTCATTTTCAGATATATTTATGTTCTGCTTATTTATTCTACAATGCTGTCCATTGTTATATTCATTTTTTATTTAATGAATTTTAGTTTTTATATATATATTTTATACAGGTGGTCACAAACCTACTAATGTCTCAAAAGAGAAAGATACAAGTTACAATTGGGGAAATGTATGGATGGACAAAAGGGAAAACTTCTGAGACTCAACAGAATTCAGAAACACTTGAAGAAACCCATAATGCTCATGTGGAACAACAATTACAAGAAATTTTTGGAAGTTCTTCTAAACATGATGTAGATGAAGAAACAAATGAAGTTGAGGAAGAGGTTGGTGATAATTCAGAAATGAAAGTGCAAACAAAAAGACAATTTCGCATGGAATGGTTAAATAAGTTTGTTTGGTTGAATTATGTGAGGTTTGATGATAAAGTAACTATGAAGTGTAACTATTGTGAGAAGTATAGGATGAATGGACCGTGGGGTTTAGGGAATGGTTGCACCACATTACAACATGATGCTCTTGTTACTCATGAAAAATCACGGGCGCATAAAGATGCTAAGGAAAGATGGATTAATGCATTAGAGGGAAAGTTGAAACCAATTCCAGATCATATTAGATAGATGAGAGATGCCAATAAAGAAAGAGTGATTTCTACAATGAAAATATCATATTTCACTTGTCAAGAAGATTTATCTCTATCAAAGTATGAGAAGCTTTGCAAATTTCTAATGGATGCAAAAACTCCAAATATGCCAAAGTCTCAAGAGTACTCCTCATACACTAATCGTAAGTCTGCAAATGATTTTATATATTGCATATCAAAACATCTTGAACAGATTCAGATAAAAAATATGTTGGAAAGTCCTTTCTTCTCATTGATGGTTGATGAAAGCACTGATTGAACCTTAGAGCAACACCTTGTTATTTATGCAACATATTTAGACTCAAAAGGTCTCGGTCCACCTATCTCGCAGTTTATGAAGCTCAAAGATGTAGTAGATGGAAAATGAAAAACAATATATGATAGTGTCAATCAATTAATAGATGTTAGAGGCCTTCAGTATAAAGATTTGATAGCTGTTTCTACAGATGGAGCTTCAGTAATGATTGGACATGAAAATGGCTTTGTTTCATTTTTTAAAAAGAACAATCCAAACCTTATTACAGTTCATTGTGTGGCTCATCGTGAGTCTTTAGCAGCAGCAGATGCTTCTAAGAAATTCCCTGAGTTATTATTTGTTGAAAAAATTGCAAACAAAGTGTATTCATGGGTTCAAAACTCTCCAAAGAGAAATCGCGAACTTAATGATTTGCTTAGAGTCATGCAAATTGATGTTCTTGATGTTCTACAAATACATTCAATGAGATGGTTATCCAGGGGGGAAGTTATTATAAGGCTTGTGAATCTTATGCCAACAATTTTAACTTTGTGGAAAAATGAAAAAAAAACTTCATCTTGGTATGATAAGACGAGAATATATTCTGTCCAGTTTTGTTTACATATGCTTGCTGATGTGCTAGGGGAATTGAACAAGATGAATTTGACTTTTCAAGAAGAAAATGTAGACATTACAACTATTGGGTTGGCTCTTGAAGTAACTATAAGCACATTATCTAGATGGTTTTTGAGAAAGAGACATTTGCAGAAGGCACAACTTATCTTTCAAAGTTTTTAAATGATTCTCAAAATGGATACATTGATATTAAAGATGAAGGGAAAGTTGTAGATAGACATGAGTTACAATACATCTATATCTCAACCATGGATATTGAATCCAATGAAGCAAGGAAACAATCTATGAAACCTTGTATTGAAGGTACACAAGAGAGTTGTCAGCAACTCACTGAAGGTTATATAGAGACTCTCATAGACTCTTTGAATGAAAGATTTCCATACCTTCATCTTTTTAATGCAGCGAAATTGTTCAGCCCTTGTTATTATTCAGAAGAGCGTTGTAGTCGTGAGAAAAATTCAGAGCGTTGGTTGTTAAAGCTTTTTCAACATTTGCAACATACCGTATCCAGTGATGTTGGATTTGTAGCTTTATTTGATGTTAAAGCTTGTAAAAGAGAGTTGCACCCCTTTGTTGATTCATTAAATCTGGCTTGTGAGGGGTTTTCTATGAAAGAAGCATGGAAAGTCTTTCGTAACACAAAACAATGGCACAAAACCTATCCTAATATGATGAAATTATGGCAAGCTGTCCTCACTATTCCTGCAAGTACAGTGGATTGTGAAAGGGGATTTTCTAAGCAAAACATCATCAAGGACATTAGAAAATCGAGGCTTGGGTTGGATACACTAGATGCTCTAATGAGAGTATCTTTAAATGGACCTGAATCATCTAATGTTGATTGGCATGCAGTATATGAGATATGGATAGATACAAAATCAAGAAGGATTCTTGAGCTTTGAAAATTCTTCTAGTTTATGTTTAATAGAGGATCTATGTATTGAGATATTCCTATTGATAAAAAAAATTGTAGTTTTTCCAAAAAGTTTGACTTTTAATGAAGTATAATCACTGTTTATTATTACACAACTTTTTTGTATTTTCTCTAGATGATTTATTTATAGTCCACGATTTGTTTATAATCTCACTAGATAATTTATTTATAGTCCATGGATTGTAAGTTTTTTGCAAAGATTTTATAAATCTGAGCTATAAATCTGATAGAGTACAAATCTGCAATTTCAATCTAACAAGAATCATTATAAATAACAATCATTATCAGCCTCCATTTGATGACTTATTATGTGTTGTGGAATAAATTTACAAAAATTATTAAAATAGAGTTTTCCGTGACACTCACATATTTAGTTAAAACGTAAAATGAAAGGTAAAAAAAATACAAAAACGTCGTCAAATTTTAATTTGACAGGCAAAAAGAATTTGAAATTCCAAGCCTGCTCCCAAGGTTCCCAAGTTCTGCATTCAATTCAGTGATCATTTCAGTTACAATCTAGACATTCTAATGTGTTTGTCGCAGAGATATTTCAATATTTTGAATGATTTGTATGATTTTTTAATAGAAAATTACTGTACTGCAAAGTACATGTAATGATAAAAAGTTAATGTCTTTTAAAGTATATATAATGATGCAAAATAAAAGCCAAAGCTAATTATTCAATCAAAATCAAGAAAAATTAAATTTTAATTTTTTCTAAAATTTAGATTAGAAAATTTATTTATTATTTGATCAATTTAGATTTAATATCAATATCAACACATCTTTGAATGCGTTATCAATATCAATACATTTTTGAATGGGTTATTATCCTGCTACAGCGAAAAATAATAATAAAGACTCGTGATATCCATGTCGTCTTTATTGTAATGTAAGTCATTAACTTCTATGAAATAATATGAACTCTATTTCTCTCTTATGTCTTTTGCCTTGCTATGCGTGTTTTTTCATTTTACTTTCCAACGAAATTTTCTCTCTTCTATTTTTGAAAGAGTTCTAAGATGACCAAACCGAAACCCACTATACAAGGCTCAAGTTTAGCACTGTGGGGCATTACCAAGGATACCAATAAAATGAATGGCTCAGAGAATGGTGGAAAGATTACTGGATTAACAAAATTGCGATTGACCCAGTAGAACATGAGAAATACGCAAAAATATGGGTAAGCCTTGCATTATGAATTGTAACAAGCGTGCAACTATCCAGTTTATCATATTGTCAAGCAAATGGTAGACACTGAGTGGACAACATACAAAGATGCTCCTTACAATAATTCCCTTGAAGAATATATGCGGGAGCACATGGAGTGGGTGGTCCTCACCAAAGTATAGCACCAAACTGTCCTAGGAAGGCCCATCATCGTCACGCGAATCTACACCAAAGCATGGGACATCATGCAGTATAAACAAGACAGATTTCCAGGACTCACGATATTTTAATGCGTACTAGTCACAAGGGCTTAATTGTGGCCAGTTTTTCGTGAATTTTTCTGTTTAAAAATCTCCACAGTGTAATTTAATCTTTTCTCGTGGGCTTTAGTACAAAAGCATCCACTGTGTTTTAGTCATGTCTGAATAACTTTTAGTACAAAGGATCTACTTTACAGGCTATATTGGACGCGTTACCTGAAAGCAATTATTCGATCCATATGATGGATCCGAATTTTGTGCGGATTCGCTCCGGTAAAACTGAAAAGCAATGATTCCTTTGCTTTAAGTCTTTTCTTTGTTCCGACCTAGGACAATGTTTGTCCCCCCTTCTCTCCTATATAAATAAGGGTAAGGCTCATTCTTTGGGCATCGGAGTTTAGAGAGTCTAGAGTCTTGAGTGTTTTGAGTCGAGTATTTTCCTGCTCTGCATTTGCGGATTTGTGGATCTGCTTGCACCACGAAATTACTCAAATCCATAGGTGGTTTGGAAGCCTGCACATCAGTATGCTCGGTATTAGTGAGAACCTAAAGTCGCTGAACCATTAGAGTCTTTGAGTCTGTATATTTTCTTCTGAAACTTCTGAGGCAGAGTCTATCTATCACCAGGAAGCGTCTGGTATTACTTGATCTAAGTTTGATTTAAAGGCAGGATTTTGGCAAGTGGCTATAGAAGAATCAGATAAGTTTAAAACTGCCTTCAGCATTCCTGCAGGGCATTATGAATGGAATGTCATGCCATTTGGGCTAAAAAATGCTCCCTTAAAGTTCCAGAAGGTGATGGATGACTTTTTCAAACCTTATTTTGACTGGTTGATTGTATATATCGATGATGTTTTGATTTTTTCTAAGAATATAGATGAGCACTTTAAGCATGTAAATATTTTCTTAAAGTTAGTTCAGATGAATGGGCTAGTTCTGAGCAAGAAGAAAATAGAAGTTTTTCAGACTTCTATAAAATTTTTGGGTCATACAATCTGCAATGGGTAGATTTCTCTCCAGCAGCGTGCCATTGACTTCGCTGACAAATTTCCAGATGTGCTCAAGGATAAGACACAACTACAAAGGTTTTTGGGTTGTCTTAATTATGTCCGTAATTTTTATCAAGATTGTGCTAGTGACAGAAAAATTCTCAACAAAAGGTTAGGAAATAACCCTCCGGAATGGTCAAATCTTCATACAAAAGTCGTCCAGGAAATCAAGGCTAAGGTAAAATCACTACCCATTTTATATGTAGCCGATGACCAGGCATTCAGAATTGTTGAGTCTGATGCAAGTAATGTTGGATGGGGAGGAGTCCTGAAACAAAGGATTGTTAAAGAAGAATAGGTGGTTCAGTTTTCCTCTGGTGTATGGAATCTAGTAGAACATAATTATTTTGTTATTGAGAGCGAAGAAAGTAGCCTGGAACTGCATAAGTAAATTTGAGGTTTATCTGGTTACTTTTTCTCAATCCCCACATCAAGAGGCAAAAAGAAGAAGATTATACTGTGTTATGTTTCTAGTCCAAGGGTCTTTACTATGGTGTAGGCAATGCAAAAGTTAGATAAGGCAGAATCCTTACTAACAGACCTCAAAGATCTGAAGAGTAAGATAAGGATTGAAGAACAGCTAAAGCTGCCTTAGATAAAACGTAGAATTCAAGATTTGAAGCAAAAGCTAGAAGAGAAATGTTGTTCAGAAGAGCCGAATGCCTTTTGGCATCGAAAACAGCATACTATCAGGCTGCCATACATAGAAGGATTTGTAGGAAAACCCTGCAAGAGTAGAGCAATCCCCATGAGCAAAGAGTATAGGGATTTTTCGGTATTAGGAATTCAAATCAATTTCAGTTTGTTAAGTCTGCCGGAAGGATTAACTGTTATAGTTATAGCCACTGTTGTTATATTGATAGTTGATAATAACACATTATGGTATTGGCAGAGCTTCCGAGTTTATTGCGAACGGTACAGCCTCTATTCCCGCGTTATTTGAATTCTGTGAAAAACAATTTTGAAATATTCGCAGGGTATATGCTGAATTTGTTTAGCAAGTTTTGCAAGCTAAATCCAGTATTGGTGTCGATTGCAATCTATGCGCTTTGCACGGGTGCAGGATTCCTGCTGTGGATTGCTGTGGCTTTTCTTGATTTGGCAGCGGGGACTCATGTCTTGGAGGCCCTCCTCCCTGTGATCGATGGATTGAATGAGTATGTTCTCCCTGCATTGCAGCTACTCAATGGATTGCTGGCCCTGTTTGTGGGATTCTCCATACCCTTTGGCCCGATTAATATTAATATCAATGTTTATAGCAACTGCCCCAGATCTGATCCAAAAACCGTGAATAATATTCTGTCTCGCCGCTCCAAGATGATCAGATCTCTGCCCAAACTCAAGTATGGGTGTTTAAGAATATCAGATGATTTATCTTCATGTGCAATCTGTTTGGGGTGTATTAGTGAGGAGGATGAAGTCCGCATTCTTCCCAACTGCAGACATTATTTTCATATTTCTTGCATTGATCGGTGGCTTCTTCCATGTAATGTAAATAACTCTTCATGCCCTTGTTGGATTTAGAAACGTCTAATTACAATAATTTAGGGTGGACATGCGTGCATTATTATTATGATATCAAACACTGTCAGCAAGATTACATTTATGTAATGATTAAATATGCCAAATAAGGTGATTAATTAATTTATGGCATTAAACGTATTTAAATAAGGATTTAGATACAAATACATATAGAATAATGTTAATCAATTATAATTGTTAATGGACCGATTATAATTGATTGAAATAATAGCAGTAATAAATTTCTTGACAGCCGAAATCGGGTGCCCTAGGATTGGGGCTGAAATTTAGCTGTCAATTGACAGCCAAATTTCGGCTGCCCTAGGATTGGGGCTAAAATTTAGCTGTCAATTGACAGCCAAATTTCCGCTGCCATAGGATTGGGACTGCTATAAAAGGGCTGAGTCTCCAAGGCTTGCAATCACTCAGAAAAATTAGTTTGCTCCATTGAAGACTTGATACTCTATCAAGGATTGCCAGAGAAAAGGATTGCAAGCTCTTGGAAGGATTCAAGAGCCAACAACTCAAGTCAAGATCAGGAGCTTTAGAAGATGGAAAGTAAGTTCCGCTGTGCATTATTTTCAATAAGTTCCGCTGTGCATTATTTTCAATTTCTTACAAAGGAGTAGATCTTGGTTAGGGTTTAAAGTAATTAGGAAAACCCGCAATTTAAATCTAACATTATCAATATCAATACATTTTTGAATGGGTTATTATCCTGCTACAGCGAAAAATAATAATAAAGACTCGTGATATCCATGTCGTCTTTATTGTAATGTAAGTCATTAACTTCTATGAAATAATATGAACTCTCTTTCTCTCTTATGTCTTTGGCCTTGCTATGCGTCTTTCTTCATTTTACTTTCCAACAAAATTTTATCTCCTCGATCTTTGAAAGAGTTCTAAGCCTATGCGCGCCTACAAAGATCAAACGACAAAGTTGTTTGCTACATGTTGCAATTGACTCGGGTGAACGCGCTTGGGACGTCTCGACTTTGTTACTTTCTACACTACAAGTGGATACATGCGTATACATCGTATTAGCGAGCTTTTTAGCGATAATTCTGCTTGAAAGTCTTATCACGAGGGTAAGATCTTTGGATTTTAATTGTCTTTTTTTCCTGTGTTTGCTTGGTAATTTTGGCTTCCAATTTTGTTTGGAAGTCTGAGTTCTCGTCATGTAAGGGAGGGAACTTTGTGTACAATTTTAAATTTTAAAAAAATTCTAGTAATTTATAACGAGTTATATATATATATAATATATTATTATAATTAAACTACACAAAATTAATATCACTCATTCACTGAGTCAATCAAACTAACTCAATACAATTCTCTCGTGTTAATTAGAATATATATGGTATGTTATTATATTCTTGTTTGCTTTCATCTTTTACATTATCATTATGGTCACTCTTGACCTCTTTCCATTTTTATTGATTTGCGTACATTTTTCAACCCTTTGTTCCGAGAGCTATGAATCAACATCTCTTGCTTAGCACCTTTTCTGCATTGGATAGGTCTGTTCCATGTGTTTGGAATGTAAATGCATATCATTGAGCCACTTGTTTTTTCTAGCGAGCATACTTTTCTCTTTTTCATGGTCATAAAATCATCCCGACCTTATTGAGCATATTTTTAATGTTTTTTCATGGTCATGGAACCATGTAAAAGATATTATCAAGAATACTTCTATCAGGTTTGTACACTCATAAAACCTTGAAGGAGGCACACAATTATTTGAAAAACGAAAGAGGAGGGACAGGGTGCGATACCTTTGGTTTGTATATAGTGAAGTGATAGTAAGTTGTTGTCACCTATGAACATCAAACCTATTTATGTCTTTGTTTTATAGTTGAGTTATAGATTTCCTAAGAGTTGTACCATGATTATGAGTCATATATTCGAGTTCGTTACTTTTTTTAGTTGTTTTGGAGAGTGCTTTAATGCCTCAGTACTATATTGTTGGTGCACTTTAATCAGTGCTTCCAGGTCATTAATATGTCTTCCCTATATATTTAAGGGAAGTAAATCCTAATCAACTATTCTATAATTTTGTTGACCTTTCATATCGGTCATCCATGTGATTCTATCTCTTCATCAATATCTCTTGGTGTAACATTTCCGTGATCATTAATCATCATTCCTTGATCATTTCATGATGATTAATGGGAGAAATATCAAAGCCCTTCTATAATGGATCTCTGCCTATCGACGCTAGCACATTTATCAGGAAAGAGATATGGAAATCAACTAATACCTCATAACTTGCAATCCACGGTGGCAAGATTCTTCATGATTGATGATGGGTTTCCATCACTGACTTAAGATTAATTAATTCCTTGAGTGTTAAAAGTTAGCTACTCTATTCATACTCAATAGATATTGCTAGATACCTTAGGGTCCATTTTCATTACTAGTGAGTCACCTTGGATATGTTAATGGTATTCATCAATGACCCACAATCAAATGAGTTCTCCCACACTTGATATTGGCTCATATATCTATATGATGTAGAGTCATAACATCAATAGGGTTGGATTGAATACCTTGGGCCTAAGGGCATCACTCCTTTATGCTACCGCTTCTAAGTTGTGATGGAGCATATCATTATTATATGAGTACTTTGAATACTACATTGACATTCTTATTGGCTCTAGATGGCTTCTTGATGTATATTGTGACATATCCACATCATATCTTTTTGTGGCTATGGTATCTTTTATGACATGGATCCACCAAGTACTTTCTCTTGGCCATGGTCTAGATAAAATAGCACACACTCAAATATATTCTATATTATGAATGAGGAAATTTACACACATATTTATACAAGCAATAGTCTCAAGATAGGAATTCTATCTTAGACGTACAGTAGTGTGGTTGAGATATTCTCTCAACCACACACTAAACTAGGAAAAACTATATTCTAGCTAATTCCTATTATGTAGGAACAAACTCCTCAAATGGAAAATTACAACCATAGACAAGTAGGAATTAATTATTTCTAACTCTCTCCCTTAATGACTACGTGTCATGATAGTGATTCACAAAGTTTGGTTGTGGTCAAACTGCATATATGTACCTGCAAATCCACCACCATCGGGCGAATTGCATGTGCAGAACTTCCAAAAACAAAGAGAGATTAGTGCCTTTCTAAACCAAATATTCATGTCCAAATAACAATCTCAAACAGTTGCGCTGATTGCGCCTTTCGACACAACTGTCCAATAGAAAAGTGCGCCGACCCTCTTGTGCTCAGGCACACCAATATCTGAGACCGTGAGCCAGGTGTTACTGCAGTCCACCTGCTCCTATGAGCACAAATCTCCTGTGTACATGTTAGCCACTCAGGAAATATGCCACCACCTAGCAAGTCCGATCTGCCACCATCGGGCAAATCCGGAACTTAAATGTGCCACCTCCGGGAAAGTCCGATCTGCCACCACCGGGAAAATTCGGAACTTAAATGTGCCACCTCCGGGCAAATCCTGTAGCAACTAAGGCTCTATGGATGGTTTTTGGCTCACCACCAACCAGCCACAAAGGCAATCCATTACAAAGTGGTTTTAAGATCACCTGGACTCAATGCAGTGCATTCAAACACTGATGACCAAACACCGACTCCTTCAAACCTTATCACTGACTCTGGCAACCCCTATTATGTGATTGAATGTTCATATAACAACACACCTTGCAGATCGATCCTTTCCTAAACGTTGAATGCACAGCTCTCGGAGGCGAAAACAAGAGCCCCTTTCTTCCTCCTCCCCATAACCAGGGGCTTAAAGCCATGTGGATCCCTGACAGCCACCAATTAAGGCAAAAAAAACAAAATATGGATGCCGAATCCCTCACATTAGTTCTCACTGTTGTTGACCCCCAAGCGGCATAGTGTTGCAACTGATCCGTGCCCACACAGGCAGAATATGCTACTGCAGGTCCACTTACAACACCATGCTACTCCAAAATCGCCTATGTTAAACGCGACTTTTTGGCTCTCCTCGTAAGCTTGGTCTTCTCCTTATTGACGTGTCTCTCATCGATGGTGCCAGATCTGAGATTAACGATTTCCAGATCTAAGATCAACTTTGCCCGCAGACTGCGAACGATTTCAGGTAGAGCACCTCTCTGCTTAAAAATATGATGGACAAACTCCAAAAAACAAATACATGCCGCAAACATAAATATAGTACTCTCAAAAACAAATACTCTTTTATTTATTTCCCTCAGCACAAGACAGGCCAAGCCCGGGAGGGGCTGGCCCTAAGGGCCCTGAAGCTCTGATACCAAGATAAAATAGCACACACTCAAATATATTCTATATTATGAATGAGGAAATTTACACACATATTTATACAATCAATAGTCTCAAGATAGGAATTCTATCTTAGACGTACAGTAGTGTAGTTGAGAGATTCTCTCAACCATACACTAAACTAGGAGAAACCATATTCTAGCTAATTCCTATTATGTAGGAACAAACTCCTCAAATGGACAATTACAACCGTAGACAAGTAGGAAATAATTATTTCTAACTGGTCTTACATCTCATCTCATGGATTCGTAGTGTATTTTATTGGAAATAACTATTTTTCCTTCATTAAACCATGGCCTCACTTTGTGAGCCACTAGCTCAACCAAAGTCTTTGAAACTTAAACAAATGTTCCCCGAACGACCATGGCGATGAATGACACCTCCACATGAACTGAGACCTCCTCATATCCACGATCAGAGTTATTAGATATCAATGAATGGTATCTCATTGGGCACCAACCAGCGTCACTATGATTGACCTCATTCATTGCATGATGGATTATGACTGGACGAGAGAGGTGGGTTCAGTGTGTGATTAATGAATGTGATCTCATTGGGCGCCAACCAACCTCATTATGATCGACCTCATTCATTGCATGATGGATTATGACTGGACGAGAGAGGTGGGTTCAGTTTGTAATTGGCACAAAACGAAGCCTCACATGGCCCCATCTCCGAAACTTGATGGGTTGTGATTGGCCCAAGGTTCAATGGCCCAGATTGTTGAAGAATCTAATTCCAACCACCTACTAGGTGTCAAAACCATCCATCCAAGTGTTCTAGTTCAGTTTCACTTAGTCCAATTTAGTTCAGTCTCATTGTAGTCATTTAATGTTGATGTCTCCAATGCAATCTTATTTACGTTGATGTTTTTATATTTTGTCATAGTATCAGAGCTAGTTTGCATAAACTCAGAGAGAGTGAGTAAAATGACAACATGAAAGAGAAAAAATGAGCTTACATAAGACTCTCTGAGAAAACAGTAAAAGTTTGAATAACCTAGCTATGTGAAGGCTAACGCAGACACCAGTTTTAAGTTTTTTATTTTTTTCACTGATCATCGCACCCATCTACAGAGACCAAGTGCGTTGACCGTCATACAGTTTAGGAAAATAATTTTTTTGCAAAGCAGCGTTGCCATACGCCTTTGGGAAATGCGCTGACGAAGATTATCATGTGGTCAAAGTAGCCAGTGATTTCCGTTGCCTTGCGGCTAATCAAACGACAAAGCAGAATTTTTAAGGTACTATCAACGACAAGCATTCAAAGTTTTTTTTTCTTGCCATGCAAATACGTTGATGCATATTCGAGGCAATGTTTATTTTTCAAAAGGATATATACATATTCGAACCAAGGTTTACAAGATTTATTTTAAACAAAGGGAAAATCATTTGTTTAAATTCGTTTCAAACAATTTTTAAATATTTATATTAAAGAGTCCCTATTAAGAAGTCCTCGTTCATGGGCTTTAAAAGGGGAGTTTAAGGATTTTAAAAGAATCTTATTTTTGTTAGGCAAGATTTTATATATATATATATATATTTATTTATTGTGTTCTTTTTTTCGAAAAAAAAGGAAAAGGAGGTTTGAGTGGTGAAATATTTGAATGGCTAATTTGAGTGATATAAGTGAATTTATTTGGGATTCATGCTTTTTTTAATAAGTGAAGGAGAATCTAGTTTTTTGAGCCACCATTGTCACATGCTCTCATTGTGAGATATAGCCACAAGTATTATTGTTAGATCCAAAAGTTGACAGTTGAGCCACAACAAATGGGAAAAACCAAGAGGCTGAGGAGGTCAAAGTGATTACTAGAGATGTATGAAGCTTATTTGAAAGAATTGGAAGTGAATAGGTAAAGTATGTCTTCGCATTAAAATGCAAAAACAATCTATAGATGACACCATTCGTCCCCTCATTTCAGATGCCAAGACAACCAAGGAGCCTTGGGATACCCTTGAGAGGAGTTTTTGCGTAAGGGGGAGTACTGAAGTTGAATATGAAGATGTATCTATAGTAGTAAATCTAAATCAAGATGAAAAGTTTATTAAATCCCACTATGCAGAGTTACAAGTGGATGAAGATTTGGTAATACAACAAGAAAGGTTGTTGATGAAGATTTGGTGAATCTAGAAACAGAGCTTGTTGATGACATTAAAGCTACCATTGGAGCAGTCAATGCTATGGTGAATCCAACAATTAATATTGTTGATGTAAATTTTGATGAAGAATTATTGGCTAAATATGAATGGTTGCAAATGATGCAACAAAAACATCAGATCAACATGATTTTATTCAATGAGAAAAGTTCACTTGAGTGTGAAAACCATGTGGAAGACAACCTATCTACAACAGCGCATGTTAGTATAGAAGTGGAAGAGACAAAGACAAAGACATATACAGAGATAGAGATAGATCCAAAGGCAAATAAGGAAGCCCACAAAGAGAAAATGGAGACAGAGGAGGAGGCAAAGAAGGAAGCACAACAGGAGAAAGATCTCATTGCAGAACAAAAGGAACAAAGTCAATGTGGTCTTGCAAATACTTTCAATTCTAACATTTATTTCCATTGTGCACGTACACAAAATGATTATGAAGAAGAGTTAAATTTCCTTGAAGCATGGCTTGTAACACCATGCCTTAGATTGCAACACCATGCCTTGATAAAGTTCGCAGAGAAGCTGCAGAAATGAACCTTGACAACAACTTCGATGATGAAAAAATGAATGAAATTTTCAAGTATTGGACTCTTGAAGAGATACAATTGTATTATGGTCTTATGTTGCAACAGATTGATGATGAAAAGAACACAAAAAAAGATGTCATGTGGCAGAAATCCACATACAAGCCATTTTTTTAAGAAGTCCAATACATGCTTAGATAGCCTAGAAAAATGGAAGACTTGCACCAACAAATGAAGAAACTGAGGTTTGAAGGATACAACAAAGAGAAAAAGATAAAACAATTTAGAGGCTACAGGGTCTGGAAGAAGAGAAGAAGAAAAGTAAATGTAGTTGAAGTCAATTTTTTAAAAATTGTAAGCCTAGCTGAGAACTAGACCAAGAGGAATCTTAATTGAATTTTTGTGTGGTTGTAATTAAGGGGGAGTGTTGGAGAATCTAACTCCAACCACCTGCTAGGTGTAAAAACCATCCATCTAAGTGTCCTAGTTTAGTTTCACTTAGTCCAGTTTAGTTCAGTCTCATTGTAGTCATTTAATGTTGATGTATCCAATGTAACCATATTTAGTTGATTCATAATATTGAGAAGAGCAATCCTCTTCTCCTCAGTTTTCATATTTTGTTACAGATTTTTTCTTGTTCCTCTTGTTGGATGTGGTTTCTCCTGACCAAAACCTTGCGTGCTTCTCACACCAACACTCCCTCATCTCACTTTGGCCATGCTACGACCTCCACCATGGGTGGCAATTGAGTCAACAGATAATGCCTCTTCTCCACTCCCGCAAACACACTCGACAAACACCTTACCTTAAGTGAGTGTGACCCTTATTACTAGGCTAGAGCTTTTGTGACCTTGACCTCTACTAGGGACTTGGCTAGTCCCCAAACTCTTGTAAGTCACTCTATTTGAGTTTATTCAATCATTAGTAAAAAAACAACATGATAAACCACAAAGATTATAAAAAACCATAGGCACGGAATAAACACATTTAACTTATGAATGTACAAGGAACTTGGATTAGGAAAAAAATTAGTTACATGGTGTGGCCTCGCAGGGCCTGACTTCTTTATCAGCATAATTTACATTGTACATTTTCACCTTGCTATGAATCTTACATGTTTCCTATATAAAATAAAAACAATCCCTTACAAAATTAGGGGAATCTTGTCCTCTTTCCACCTCATGCCTTCTAGAGGCTTCAAATATTTGTTTACAATTTACAAAATTAGAGGAATTCATGTCCTCTTTCTATGATCACCACAATGTTTCTTCTGGAGACTTTCATAAATTAGATTCAATTTGGGGGGGAGGCGGGTGATTTATGCCCCTTCATCATACTCCCATGGTAGAAAATGTTTATGATCCCTTGATCATGTGTTATCATTGTTGCATCTCCTTCATCTCCAATTTTAGTTTTCTTCTTCGCATGTATCACTAAGCTTCTACACAGACTGAGCAGTGATTTGCAATAAAGACTCGACTGACACCTCACCAAACTCTCTCCTCTGGCTCGTTCTTTTGGTATCACAGGTCACCTCCTCTGGAACATTTCAAGCTTCCTCTGCTCCTATGGTTGTTCCATGCTACTCACCTTTCTTGAAAATTCTACCCACAATTGCAATTGTGGAATTGTCTCAACAACTTCTACCCAACCATAAGTAGAAGTTTTTTTTTTCTCTCCAATAAACAATAAATATTTCCTAGCTCTGATTCCACTTGATGAATACCAATTCTAGAGGCTTGGTGAATTGGATCCCTAAAGGTTCTATTCTTGAACTTGTGGGTTATGGTCCCACAAAATCTAGCTATTATTTTCTTTATTTGCAATGATGAGCTTGCAAACCTTTGAAGTCCCCCACACTTTCAACATACAAGGAATTTCCCAAATAACACCGGACCACATTTCTTCTTTGGTTAATCCCTTGTCGATAATATATGGTCGAGAGTTCTATTCTTGGGTCTCCAAAAGACCACAAGAACTTTATGAGTGATAGTCCTCGATTGACCACTTACTTTCTCATTGAGATCTGTAACAATAATCCCTGGTTCTTTGGAACCAACCTATGAAGGATGCATGCCCTACCGCTTTCCCTTATGGGGCGCTAGCTCAACCAAAGTGTTTGAACCTTAAACAAATTTTCCCCATGCAATCATGGTGATGATGATCATCTCCACGCGAAGTGATACTTCCTCCGATAGATGGCCAAAAATAAGTAGTTAAGATCAACAATTGGGACCTCATCTGGTGTGAACCAGCCTCACTCTGACTAACCTCCTTTGTCACCGGATGGATTATGATTAGATGAGAGAAGTGGGCCCGATGTGTCATCAGGTGTAGAACGAAGCCTCACATGAACCCATCTTTGAAACCCAGTGGGTTATGATTGGCGTAGGGTTCAATGACCCAAATTCATTCTCATTCCACTTATTTAGATGTGGTTCCTCCGCTTCTTATGCCAACACTCCCTCATCTCACTTTGGACATGCTATGACAATGACGATGGCTACAACTGATTCAATAAATGATGCCTCTACTCCACTCTTGCAAACACACTCAATAAACATCTTACTTTAAGTGAGAGTGACCCTAATCACCAAGCTAGAGCTTATGCAACCTCGACCTTTGCTGGGGACTTACCTAGTCCTAAAACTCTCTCCACTCACTTGAGTTGGGTTTATTCAATCGACAATAAGAAAAAATAGCATGATAAATCACAAAGATTGGAAAAAACTATATGCATTGAATAAACACACTTAAATTATGAATCTATAGGGAACTTGGATTAGGAAAAAAACTTAGTGACCTCTTAGGGCTTGGTTGCCCTATCGACCTAATTTAAATTGTACTAGTCGCGCTTCCCTAAAAAGCTTAGAGACTAGTTATATAAAATAAAAACAAACCCTAACAGAATGAGGGGAATTTTGTCCTTTTACCACCTCATGCTTTCTAGAGGCTTTAGATATTTGCTTACAATTTACAACATTAGAGGATTTCATATCCTCTTTCTATGATGGCCACGATGTTTCTTCCGAAGGCTTTTGGAAATCAAATTCAAATTGGGGTGGGGGGTTATGCCCCGATATCTCTAATTGAGTGACAAAGGAGGGACCTATAAGAACTTGGAGTGAAAATATATTGTATGTTCTCAATGTATCTCATGCTATGTTGTACTTTATTCCTTTTAATATAGACATCTATGGTATTTTTTCCCTCAAAATTGTGTGATCTATGTTATTTCATATTATATATTGGTATATTTTATTTTATCTTGAGGAATTTTGACTAGGTCTATTTGCAAACTAGATTATTTTCAAGGTAAGGTTGAGAAGGATATAGGTAACTTAGTTCATGTGTAATTTGAAGCTAAATGTTGCATCAACTTGGATATTACAGAACAATCATTGTATAAAGGTAATACATCCTCTCCTCATTTATTAGTAAAAACTCAACTTGTAGACTAGATCTCGTAAAAAATTTGATTTTGATCTATCACATGTTTATGACTAATCTTTGTTACCTCAATGAGAGGGATTTCCTATCTATAAGAGATTTTACACTATAATGATTACCAAGTTTGAGGGATGCATATCAAGTTGATTTATATGAATTATAGGGTTATTGGTTGATAGGATACCATATTAACCATAATGTCAAGTATGCTAAACTATATCATCATCATCATGAACATGATGATGCTGATGATAAAAGTGACCATGAAAATGATGATGATGATGAGAATATTGATGATGATGTCCATTCTCTAATCAATAAATTATTAGTTTAGATCCTTTCATGGCCATCAAATTCAGTGGTATTATGGTTGAGTTAGTATGATTATCATCGTCATCATGACAATGATGAAATTTATGATAACTACCATGATAGTTAAATTGATTCATATGATGATAGTGATGCTTATCATGGAAATGAAAATGGTGATGATGATTATTAGGTTCATTAGCGTGGGTATGATTAGCAGGGTCAAAGAGATTAATGAGTTAGTATTATTAGGTCAGGTGTTTAGTAGGTTTGGTTTATTAGGTTAATTTTTTATAGGGTTAAACATGGATTACGTTACATTATGAATTAAATGATTCTATATTAGCAAAATGTGGGTTAAACATTAAGAATTAATGGTTTAATTCTAATGATTAGGGGTCGATGCATTAGTATTAAAATACTTGAATAGGTAATAAAAGTGAAAGGTGGAGATTGCATGGCAAGCCAATAAGTGAAAGGGACATGTGCTAAATAGATATGGGTTATAGGGGTATTGGTTGGTGAGCTAATAAATCAACCATAACTTTGAGTATGTTAACATATATCACCATCATCATAGTCATCATCCTAATCATTGTTATTATCATAATGGTGATGATGGTGATGATGATGATGATGATGACACCTACCCTTTATTGTTAGGTTATTAGGTTGGAAGGATGATGATGATGATTTGGATGATAAAAACAAAAATAATAATGATGATGATAATTGGGTTGGGAAAAGGTTAGTTGATTTAAGGGGACTTGTGTGTTAGATTTATTGGGTTAGGGGTTTGTTGGTTAGGGACATTGTGTTATTTGTTTAGGGGATTTGGTTATGGATTATATTGCATAAAGGGTTAGAGGCTATTATATTAGGAATGTGTTGGTTAAATTTTAGGAATAAAAGGGTTATGTAAAAGGTTAGGTGTCAGTAGATTAGTGTTCAATTTAAGACTTTAATAGATAATGGGATTAGGAGGGGGAAAATACATAAGGGGTCATTTGGGTCATTAGGGTGTAGAGACATGTTTCAAGTATGTATGAGTTAGAAGGTTATGTATTGGTGGTATATTAAATCAACCATGAGTCAGGTTGGTTAAAATATATCATCACCATCCTCATTGTCACCATTATAGTCATGATGATGATGATGATTATGACAACAATCACAATGAGGATGACAAAAACGAGGATGATGAATTTGAAGAAGAGTGGGATGATTATAATGATGATGATGATAATTTTTTAGTTAATGGGCTGTGATAGGTTTTGTGGGACAAACAAAAATAGTGAGATAGGTTTATGAGGTTATGGAACCAATGGGTTTGATTTATTGGGTTAGTTACTTATGATGTTAGTCATGGGTTATATTCTATTAGGGTCTAGAGGTTACTAAATTAGGAATATCAAGGTTCTAGGTTAAGAAATGTGTTAATTTTAAGATTTAGGGGTTGTACACTCATGTTTAAATACTTTAGTAGGTTATACACATAAAAGAGGCGTTTTCTTATGGGTTCAATAGGTTGAATGGAGGTATGTGACAAATATATGGGTTAGTGGGCCATGTAGCATAGAACATGTTAAAATATAACATCAACACAATAATGATGATGGTTATAACAAATGTGATGATGATGATGATGATGATGATAATGACCATCATCTAATCAATGGATTAGTTCATTGGATCCCATCATGCACATCAAGTTTGACGGAATTATGGCTAACCATGTGCAACCATCATCATAAGGATAATGATCATTATCATGGTGATAATGATGATGACTATGAAGATGAAGTTGATGATAGTGATTATCATGATAATGAAGATGACTATGTTCATGATGATTACTAGGTTAGTAGAGTGTGATAAGGTTAGTGTGGTTAGAGAAACCAGTGAGTTACTTTTATTAACTTATGGGTTTTTCGGGTCATGGATATTTTTTACATGATTACAAAATTTATTAAAACAAATTTTAAACAAGTGTTGCAAGGCAGCGTAGTCCTTTCCATTGAGAATAAAGATTATGTTGCTACAAAATTTAGATATAGAAGATGCTAGCATGATGCATATAAAGCATACTATGAAATATTTAAACTGACATTAGTATAATATGGAGAAGCTTAATATATATTTTCATATATGTAAGCTAACAAAAATGATTATTCTATGAAATTGTTTTACAAAGCACAATTGTATTCATATTTATATGACAAAGTTTGAGAATTTATATTTCCCTGCAAAAAACATAAAATATTGTAATTCAATTATGAAGTAGTAACTTTGGTAGGACTTGTTCGAATCACATTTAAATTATGTGTATATAAAACTAAATAAATCTGTTCATATAGATCTGAATTACAAATTGTTTAGTACAATGCACACTTACATAGTGTTGATCAATTTGGCATGGCACTTAACATGATGCTAGACTCTTGCCTAGGCAAGGACTAATAATGTGAAAATTGTGAGGGAGTTTTTTGGGTTACTTTTGCCCAAATATTGAACCATTGACCATCTCATAACTTGAGGATGTTTTGAAAAAGAAATGAAGAAACAATATATAATAATGCTTCTATGTTGTTTTCTACAAGTTATCATACATTATCTAATAGCTTTAAAAAATAATGGAGAAAGTAGGAATTCAAGTAGAGTGGAGAAGAGCTACTTTCTAATTGAATAGAAAAATTATTGTAAAATTGGGCATTCTAATAAATAATAAAATTAGAAGGATAGAAATCACATAAGAATGTCTCTTGTATTTGACTTGTAGACTTGTATATAAATTAGTTAAAAAATTGAATCATAAAAAATAAAATATACATATAAGAAATTATTCTTTGTTATTGTTAATTTATATGAATGATGTTATGATATTAATAAATCATAAAAATACTTTTGATAAAATATAATCAGTTCATGTAATAATCACATATAATCTATATTTAAAATTATAGAATCACAATTTCTTCTTATTAAAACACTTAAAAAATAGGTAATATTGAATGTGAATACTCTCTATTATATACATAATAAATGAAAAACAAAAATTATAATTATTTATTTATACATATCAATATTAAAATAAATTATAGAATCAAATTCACTTAACTTTTATATAATATAAATAATAATATAGAATATAAATTTAGAAATATAAAAATATAGTAATATTGAATGTGAATACCCTCTATTATATACATAATAAATGAAAAAACACAAATTGTAATTATTTATTTATATATATCAATATTAAAATAATTTATAGAATCAATTCACTTAACTTTTATATAAATAATAATTTAATATAGAATATAAGTTTAGAATATAAAAATTAATAATAGCGTTAAATATAAAATTTATTAAATTATAATTATTTTATTATAATTATATCATTAATACCATTAATTGAAATTCATGTAAAATATCATATTAAATATATATCAATGTAATCTAAATTTTATTTCTTTTTTTAAGTAAAATAGCTTTGTGTGTGCCATTCTAAATTCTCTTGATTTTGTTCTCACATTATGTCAACCTATAAATTTTAATTTATGCCCGATGTGGAAAATTTAGATTATAATATTTAGTTAAAGTTCGTTATATTTTGTAAATTATTTTTTTCAATAAATTTTATTAGCAATTATATAGATACTATTTAGATTATCTTAAAAAAATAGTAAATGGTATAGAGTGTTTTGTAAAGATATTTTTTATTTAAAATTTATGAATAATCAACACACAATAAAAATAAAATAAAACATACTTATATTTTATAAATTAACAATTCTTTTTTAATTTTATTTAAAATAACATAAATTTTATTTAATTTATTTTTAAAATAATTTAAATTTTCACTAAATCAAATTTATAGGTAAAATGATATAAAATTTTGACGGAAAAAAAAGTTAATGGCATTTTTTCAATTGAAAATAAAAAATAATTATTCTATATATATATATATATATATAATATACTTTTCTAGTTTTTAGGTTGTGAAAATTACAGTGAAGTCGGGAGGCTTCTCTCCAAGCTTTTTTGAGCATAGGAATAAAATCTTAAATCAAACTAAATAATTTGTTTCTTTAGGTCCAATAGACCAAAGTTTGGTCTAAGTGGATGTTAACGACTATCATCATCATCATATAAATAAAAAATAAAAACTATTTTTCAACAAAATTATATTTGATTTTAGTTATTTCCAAATTTATTATCTAAATTTGATTAAAAAGCTTCCAATAAATATTATAAAAAATTGATTAATAAACTTATAGTAAATAACATAAAAAAATTTTGGAAAAATATTATATTATAAATATGGGTTGGATGTTGGAAAGTTAGCCTAACAACCAAACATTTCGGCAACTTTCTCTTTCAAATGGAGTAGCTTTTAGTGAGACTTTTTGGAAGATTTTCAGGTGGGTTTTTCCAGTCTAATTTCTCTAAAATCGGGCAGGAATTTATTGAAATCACAAGCTTGATGGGTAACCCCTGCACAATTGAAGTGCCCTAGGGGTATTGAAATCACAAGCTTGTGGGTAACCTCTACATAATCAAAGGGCCCTAGGGGATTTTCAAAGTGTTGAATCCATATATACAATAAAAAAACAGTTTAAATAACACAAATCAAGATTTCACCTCAATGTTTTCCGCCAGATTCTAGCACCAGAAAGTCCAAAAAGTCGCACTAAAGAGAACTCCCTTTCAAATTTGTGATTTTTTATGTAGATATTTTTGAATGAGATTTAGATCATTTAAGATCATTTTCCCATGTACACCCGAAAGAGAAGTATAAACTCCTAAGATCATTTCAGCATAAAAAAATTATATTAAAGAAAAACAAATTTTAAAGATAATATATTTGTATTGAAACTTCAACTATATTAGTAATGTTTATTTAAATTGTGATCCTCCATATAGTTTTTTACTAATCATTATAATTTCAGTTATGTTAATTAAACTTTTCTATACTATATACAAGTAGAAATTATGCAATATAAATATCAAATAAAATTTAATATATTTATCTATAATTTACAAATTTCTTAACCACAAACTTTTTAATAAAAAATATATTACTAATATTAGACCCTTTTAAAACAATTACCTATCACACTTTACCTCTTTAAATGATATTGTTGGTAAAATATGAAAATATAGATTTTTTTTTCCATTAAATTTGTTATGATCTAAACAAGCTATTATTAAAAAAAGATCTAAAGCATGAGATATTATTAAAAAATATGAAGAGTTGGACTACTTGAACAAAATATGTAGTTTTGTATATCAAATTGTAGTTTGCAATAAATAAATAATTACAAGCAATGAGACACAAGTCTAAAGCCAAAAGGCATGAGATATTATTAAAAATTATGAAGAGTTGGACTAGTTGAACAAAATATGTAGTTTTTGTGTGAGTTACAATAAAAACAGTCCACTGAAAAATCAAAGATACTCTACAATTATTTTTTTGTAAGCTTGGTGGGACTACATCTTTATCATGTCCAATATATCACCCCGATCGAGGCGAGAAATTGAACCGGTGACTTCAAATCAAGGAGTGCCTTAACAGGGCACCTGATCAACATCTATCCAAGACCCTGTGGATAGCGATACTCTACAATTTATTTTGTTACCATCAACAAGTACTTTCACATCTTAAGAAAAATAAAAATTGCTTACGATACAAGAGAGCGCACACACACACACATACAATTTCCATGTAAATCTGGAAATTTTATAAATACTAATAAAAACAAATTCTTCATTCAAATCATGAACCTACATAAAAGTTGCTAACAAATCTCAAAATATATAAAAAAAAACCTACCGTTTGTTAAAAAAATATTTATAACAATGAAAAACTACAAAATATAATATAAAATAAATAAAATTTAGATAAAGAAGATCCACGATCAGAATTATTTATTTAAAAAAACATGAATTAAATAAATGAAAATTAAATGAAGAAGTCGCGAATTAAAATTATTTATTAAATAAAACATGACTAGAAAATTATTTTGTTAAAAAAAGTTTTCAAAGGAATAATATAAAGTTAAATGTAGGCATATTAGAAAATAATACTAACAATTAAAGATATAAGGTGAACATCTTTAGAAATTTGTCAACATACAATTGCAAGCATAATTCTTTTGAAAAATATTTACACTGAAATGTTTCCAGATTTTCTTTAAAATTGTATGCAAATACATAATGCTTGTAAGATTAAGAATATTTCTATGGTTCTTGAAAATTAAAACCACTAAGGAAAAATAATGCATGCCTACAATAGTTTAGAAGAATACAAAATGGCGTATGCTCCACACAAGAGCAAGACTTCGATATGCTGGCAAGAATTGGTAAACATTCTGCCAAGTCTTCTCACAAACATTGAATCCTCACAATGAAAGACCAATGGCATAACATAATGATAACATAGAATTTAGGTTAGAAAATATAGTAAAAACAATAAAGGGAAAGCACAAGGGTAGGGAAAGATTCACTCATGAACAAAATCAAACTCTTACAATATTAAAATATTAAACACAATGTTAAATTCTACAATGACTATAAGCATCTCTAAAAATTAAATTCCAACTTTTCCTACATAGATCACACTTCCCATTCACAATTGCTTGACGATTCTTATAAACTTTGTTCCATATTCCTATTTGTGGCCTGATAAGGCTAGAACGAGTTAATTCAACTACATTTTGATTTGATTTTTCGTTTTTTCTAGTTGTACCATCTTGTGTATCACAAGGAAGAGATCCATGGGTTGTGGAACGGTATTAATGAACATAACAAAACCAGAAACAATTAGGTTAACTAACTTTTTTCTAAATTTCATAATTCACTTTCTCCTCTTTATTTCATTATCTTTTTTAAAAAAAATATTTTTGCTCATTCCTTATTTATCAATAATATGATGGTTTTTCACAAACATTATTTAATCATTTTATTTATCCTAGATAAAAAGTAGAATATTCACTCAATATATTGGATATTTTAGGATCTAATAAAGATATGTTAACTCAACACAACCATATTAACGTTATTTTATGTTGATATTTACAATTTGACAAATTAATAAAAATTAGTTTGAATTATTGATTTCCTCTTCTTTGCTTACAAGATGCCAATTTTTTTTTCTACTTTTTTTCTAAGTTGGTACTCTATTCATTAATAAAAAAGGGAGTATATATATACCAAAAAACGGATGATCTCATATTGACTAGATTTGTTAACCAATGTTAGTTGGGCATTATATACAAGCAAAAACAGACTAAGGGAAGAAGTTAAGAGCATGGAAGCCCAAAAGCACCAAAATACATGCAAAATATATAAAACACATGTCACCATGCTTAATCATTTGAAGTAAAAAAAGATGGATTATCTAGCCCGATCCCTGGAGGGGAGAGGGTGATATGAAAATCTAATATGTTGCTCAAATGAGCTGACCAGGTTTCTATCTTTTCTACATTTTTAGCGAGAAGATTTACCCCCGCCAAATCACCACTATTCTTTCTCAAAGATGGCATTCAAAATATTGTAGCTGATTAATCATATCCATCACAACTTCATGCTCTTCCTTGTGACTCCTATCCTTCGCCTCTAGAAGATCCTCTAGAGATTTTTCCAAATTCTACTGAGCACTGGAACATTAGAAGGGCCACCTTTCGCATGCCCAGTTGTGGCTCCGCTACCACATTGACTACTATGGCCCTGGGTGCTTCCACCTCGGATTTGGGTAGCTTGCGGCCGCCTGAAACCACTGCTCCCACGACCACCTCACGAGGAACTTCCATCGTCACGTTCACCAATCCTTGATACCTTCCCACTTTAATCCCTCCCCCACTTAGGCAACAATGCCGAAAGGGGCACTTTATCCCCTGTGCATCTTAGAATTGGCCTCATTACGCACCCACTGAGCCAAGCTATAAACCTCCAAATTATCCCACAAAACATGTCTGTCTTATGGTGGTGCCCCCCACCCACACTCAAACCCAACAAAAAACTAACCTCATGACAGTCACCATACAGAAATAAGCCAGGCTCGATCAATTTTCTGGTTGAGCTAGCCTCAGATAGAATGGGCCTCTCGAATGTCGACTCCCAACAACAATACCATTGACCCAAGAAAGACTCAAGAACTGACCACCCCCATAGAAAAGTAACACCCGAATTCCATATGTGCACATGCATGCACCACTACCTCAACTCGAACCTCGTCAAACCCCAACCAAGGATAGAGGAACCCCAGAAATACTAAGACCACCTAGCTCCCAGAAGAAAACCTGTCCACACTTAGCCTGAGTTAGGACAAACTTACAGCAACATGATTCATTATTCAAACCCAGACAATAAGAACCAATATCCAAACCATAATGAATCCCCAAAAAACAAGATTCGACTTAGGCAAAGACAAACCTAAAATACCAAGGCACTGGTACACAGAGAAGACACCACATAAATGATCACCCCGTCTGAAGAGACAGCAAGCTATCGTCCCCAGAGCAATAAGGGTGGTGACAAAGCCTACCCGAGAGGTGAACAACCCAAATCCAATGAAAAAGGACACAGAGCATGAGCTAAACTGGCTTACCTCCCCTAGACAATGAACTATTTTCCCAAAGACACCACATCGCGCAGAATTTATAGTGCCTCAGCCTACGACACCTCTCTGCCTCCTTCGGGAGCATAGATCCTAGCCACGGGAAAATACCACTCACCACTAAACCTTATATCACCACTCATATGTTCTCACAATAACTCGGGCCTCTCGCCACTTTCTGCATTAAGTTTATAATTTCTAGAGTCTTTCCCGCATTGCCATATCACACGCACGCGCCAACACAATTAACATAATTGGATACATAACGTGGGAGGGAAAATCCTCTTCATTCCGATCCTTCTGTTGTATGCCCACTATTATAGCCCACGCGTCAACACTTGTACTTGCTTTTCCTCAAGATGTGACACCCCCATCGGAGATTTCTCTAATTTAACTTTAATAAAAAATAATATCAACTAATTTCATTTAAAAAAATAATATACATTTTTTAATTAAGAGGTTTTCTTTATTTGATTCTTTTAACATCTGGATTTCTAGAATATGTTAACTCAACACAACCATATTATGTTATGCTCATATTTATAGTTAGTCAATACAAAGAGTTAATTAATGAAAAATAGTTTGAATTATTGATTTGTTTTATGTTGATTAAAACATTCAACCATCATCGCCTTGAAAATTGATGAATTGTGAGGTTTTTTACTTTATTAACGTTATGTTATGTTCGTATTTAAATTAGTTATTTACATTAAATATAAATTTTCATGATTATTAAAATTTATTAGTACACAATTTCATACAATCATCTATAACTTCATGTATTTATTTACTTTAAAAATATATCATTATTTGAGCTTATATATCCATTATATTATTTGTTTATCATTACAATTTTATTTGAGCATATCTTTCTCTAATTTAACTTGAATCAAATTAATATCCAATATATATATATATATATATATATAAGTCAACATTCTATTCATTCAGAAAAAATATATACAACCGATACTTCAAAAGGCATGTGGTCTTACCCCGATCGGGTTTTGTTGACCAAAGTTTGCAAAAGGTGGAAAAATACAAAAGAGATGTTAGTAGCAGTGTCCACAAACGAGATGGCCATAAGCTCGAATAGACAAAAAAACATAAAGAAGACCAGAGGACATACTAATCATCTGAGGTGACAGAAGTTGGGTTGTCTGGAGCAGTTCCTGGGGGAGGCAGAGGATGGAAGTTTTGCTAAAAGTTCCCTTCGAAGTGTGCAATCCAATTCTTCAGCTTTTCCACTTTCTCTGTTAGATGGTTTTTTCCCCGCCAGGCTACCACCACTCGCTCCCTAACTTGGAATTGGAAGTAATGCATGTGATTCAATGTTGCCATCAACTCATCGTGCTTTTCTTGATTAATTCATTATGTCACATCTACCTGGTCCACCAAGGGTTGGATTTGGCCACGAAAATTTTCCAAGCAGTAGTGCTTCAATCTTTGTGGGTCCAGGACGTCACAGTGGAAATCGTTTTGAGCTACATGTGTTCTCCTGTTCCCACTATCCTTCTAAGAGCCAAGAGTCCATGTATTTCTACCAGTACAGGGTGTCTTCGTGTCATCGTTGCCGCCACACTGAGTTAACTACCCTCGACTCCTGCCACCTCCTCGGGAGGTTACGCATCGACCACCGCGAAGTCTACCACCTTGGCCTCCATGTGCTCCCGTACCTGCACCCTGAGCCCTGCCCACATGTTTTCTCACTCTTCCATTCACCATGGTTACCAATGTAAGGGCCTCCTCCCTCTTAGTCCCTGGCTTCATCGGGAGGCTAGGCCACCCTCGTTCTGGATTAGGATGCATCTGTTATTGCCCAAGTGCACCAAATTTAACTGAGAGTGCTGCCCCATATGCTAAATTGAATTGCTGCCCTCTTGTCCACCATACCGAACTCAAGGTTCCCCACCTGCTCCAATGCACAATAGTAGCTCCACCACTCCACTCGTTAGCCCGCTCAGAACAGGTTCGGGAAGAAGGTGGAAGCAGGAGTGGGTCGTCCTCATCCTGTAGAACCCAAATAGAATTGTGTAAACTGTGAGATAGGGTTGTGCTCTTGGAGCCCAAGGATTCTGCTCGTACACCGCCGCTAACCCCACCTTCACATTCCCTGCCACACTAGTTACTCCACTGTACAAAGTCAACTACCAGGAGGACGATGGTCCTCAAGAAGCTTGATGCCTCCCAATCACCGTGCTCACCATGGCACTACCTTATTTTACATAGATGTTCCTTACCCCAAATGAAACATAAATAGCATTTTACCTCACACAGTGGCTACCAACCTAGTGTGGCAATACAAGGCCCGAGAAAAACGAGTTGGACTCCGTTATACGCAAAAAACCACAAATCCCCAAAGAAAATCAAGAAACCACTAATTCTTTCATGCCTCCAACGCCTCTTTTTTTGTCGAGAAAGAGGCCAAGTGTAGTTCCACCACCAAACCTGAGCACTGAAACGAAATTGTGTCACCTTCCTCATCCCGCCTTTCAACCTGTTATCGCTCCCCTTTCCGAATGCACCGTAAATACTCACATCCCTGATATATAAGGCTCATGTATGCCATTCCCTCCTCTGTATAGGAAGAGGGGATCGAGAGGTATATCCTTGTGGGGCCCAACCGCCACGTTAGTCTTGGTTCTCAAACCCTTCGAGGAAAATAAATAAATATATATTGATTAGGCTATTTTCTATATTTGATTCTTTAATATATAGATTTCTAAATAATAGAGATATGTTATCTTAACACAACCATATTTAAATTAGTATTTACAATTAGTCAATACAAAGAGTTAATTAATGAAAATTGGTTTGAAATATTGATTTTTTATTTTAATTACAAGATGTCAACCACGATCCCCACGAAAATTGGTGAATTGTCAAGGTGACAAAATTTAATGGGTGACATGGGACACAGGTAAAAAATGAAATAAGACACCCAAATTTTATGGCAATAAAATGGTAACAATTTTTTTTTTTAATTAAAAAATACTTTAATGATTTGTAAATTTAAACATTAGAAGTTGTCATGGTCACTCTGATCTATTAGTAATCACATGAAAATCTATTTCTATAGTCCTGCTTTTGGAGATAAAATCATGTTTATATTTTAAATATTTATAATATGATATTATATATTGTCCACCATATTTAAATCGGATACTAAAATTATCATATATATTAAAAAATAAAATAATCAAAATTAAAATATTAAAATAAATATTATGAAAAAATATTTTAATAAAATAAAATATTATATAAAAAGAATTATATATAATTATTATATTTTAAAATAGCAAAATTACATGCTAAATATTCTTAAAAAAAACCTCTCTTTTAACTAAAATTATAAAAACCTTAGCTTGACTTACGACTTTATATATATTTGATATATCTTCAATATACAATAGAGAAATTTACTGCAACAGAAAAAGGACATATCCTCACCTACTATGTGGTGGATGTTGCTTTTAATTTAATGAATCGTGATATCTATGATGACTTTTTCTAAAGTAAGACAACATAACTTGTATGACACAGGGGAAAGGAACATCAAATACTACATTATTTAAATATTGGAGTTTTGTTTTTAGAAAAATGAATCTTGAAATGGGTTTTTAGCGAGAATAAATATGAATACATATAATGGAATGTAGGAATTTTTAGATTATCACAAATCAATTTTTTTAATAGAGCTCTCAAGAACAATAAAAAAAAAATGATAATATATAAAGAGAATTTTCTAATGACTATTGGGGTGGAGGTTAATAAAGCATCAATATGTCTCATGACATGTTTATGGTTCCTTATTACAATTTAAATAGAGATACAAAACCATTGATTCAAATGAATATCAAGCAGTTTATGTGTCGGAAAAGTAATTATTAAAAGACAAAAATATAAGTGTGCATTGTTAGGCTGAGAATTTAACCTTGAACCTTGGCGGTGGTTTTCTACTACGAAATAGAAGTGAATGCATCCACCTCAAATATGTCTCCAAAATCACAATTCTCACTTTCTCCCTTGACCTTGTATTGTTGCCCCTCAAGTCCATACCTTACATAAATATAAACCCATAAATAATTGGATTGAGGCTTCAAAATGTTGATGCTTCTATTGTTTTGAATGAGGATTCCTATCTTACTATTAGTCACGTGTGTTGTTCCTGTCGATACTACTCCAGTGGCTGGCTTCATTGGTGTTATCTTCTTAATTCCATCTTACAAATTACAGTCCCAAAGCATGAAGAATAGATTGTAGATAGATAGGTCACACCAAATTCACATCAAATACTTGGAAAAGCATGTGGCCATCTAAGATCCTTGATTTGTGAAATTTGACCCATCTGATCCATCTATTTCCACTCAGTGCTCCATGGCGTGCCAAATATAAAATGGTCATGACCATGAATGATTACATAAACATGCAAATAAAGAGCTGATTAATGAAATTGTATTCGCCATAAAATTTCATAAGATTAGTCGGCATAATGAAGTCCCTACCTTATGAACAAAACAATAGTAATGGATAAAAACTTAGGCCTAAATTAGATGGAACCTCAACAGAATGGAAGAGAACATTGACATGAATGTATGCCTATTGTTTGGAATTTGTAATTAGTACATATGAATTCAACAAGAATTTCTAAAGGCTCATAATACTTTGAAGATGGTTGAGCATGGAAAGAAGATTTTAATCAAAGACATTTCTTACCCTAGTAAATCATTGTTGAAATACCAAAGATTCAAAAAGAGAGGTGGGCAACTTTATTGCCTACGAAGGCACACTATAAAGGGGTGCAAAGGCATCCATGGGGGAAATTCGTAACATATATTCATATTGAAAAGAAGAATGGATTGAAACATTCAGACAATAGAAGAAGCAACCTTGGTTTATGACAAAACCACTTTGAAGATGAGGGGAGCTCGTACCTTTCTCAGTTTTTTTTGCACATGGTGACAAAGGCCCTCTCACAAGAATTCAAAATCATGTTAGCGTCCTTTCTTTCAACTTCCTAACCCCTTAATAGGTCAAATGATGGTACATCAATGTATAGGAAAAGTCCCAAAAAATTGTTTTTAGACACATTTCAGCTATCTCCAAAATAAATTAATTTTCAAAGGTGTAGACTAGATGGGTACATAATCAAAGTGTGAATTTGTTTGATCCATGAATGGTAAGAATATAGGTGGATGGCTTGATAGATGGAAGTTGTAAACAAAGTGGATTCCAAGTGCTTATGCATAGATGACAAAGATATGAATAAAATCTTCCCCCTTAGAAAATGCATTTAGCATAATTAATTTTGCTCATTTAATTTTGTGGACGTTTTCGCGGTAATAAAATTTCCAACATCCAAAGTGCCTTTATATATTTTCTTTCTAGCAAAAGAATTCATATAACTCCTATGCAACTTTTCTTACATTTTCTTTTCCAAAATTGAAATGAGAAGTGTTTGACCAAATTCCAGGAAATACATAAACATAACTGCCCATTTTAAATATATTAATCATGATAGGTCTTTGAAATATTTTCTTTATTTAATTTAAAAAGTGTTACTATATCAAATGAAAAAGGCATAATTATAGGAATCATTTCAACTACATATAACAAATGCATGTATATAATTTCTTAACTTAAACTATAATTCCTATATTGATCCGAACTTAAATAGGAACGCAACAAATTATAGAGATAACCATAAACACAGATATGCAGTGGAAATAATACTTCATTTCATTAATGTAAAATACTAAAATATGCTTACAAATAGTAATGGAAATAAACCAGCTAGGGTGATGGTAGCTTATCTCTAAGAAGAGATGTGTGGGCTACATGCCTCTGAACTGACTTACAATGAGGCTCGAAGGCCTATTTATTGTTGAGAAACAATGGAAAACCCTTCACATCCCAAAACCTAACCCTAGAAGATGAAACGCCAAACTGTGGGCCCCGTTTGGGTAAATTGGTACATCAATTTCCCGGGTTCGTAAATTTGGCATACGATCTCCGTTTGACACATACAGTAGCTCGTTAGAAATATTTATCCGAGCACTACCACTTTGGGAAGGGTAACATCGGTCCATGGACCCCTATTGCCCCCAGATTTCCCAAAAAACGTCGTTTAGGGCCTCAAAACGGCTCCGGAAGTTCAAGACTCGAAAACCTGTTAAAAATAGTAAACTGTGCTACAATTTAGGAAATTGAAAAGACTGAAGAGACACTTGTGGGGGTCCAAATGGGATAGGTGGGTGGCCCACCAACATCCACCTAGATCATTCCTCCCCCCCTTAGGAAGTAATGGTCCCCGTTACATTGAGTTCCTCCCTGAGATGAGGAAGCTTCTTCTGAGTCGGGTCTCTGGTGAGCTGTTCTGAAATCTCCGATGTGGCTAGAAATGGTGGGAAGCATGGTCGACGACGGTCCACATTGAACACTCGGTGCAAGCAAAGGAATGGAGGAATGTTGTGCTTCAAAGCATTATTGCCCGTAGTCTTGGTACTGGTGTAAGGACCATGTCAGAGTGGTCTGAGTTTCTGATGGATTCTGGTAAGGTGTTCTCTCTCCAGATGCAACCAAACTTTGTCGCCCACCTGAAACTTGTGTGGTACCCCTGTGGGTGAGGAGAAGTTGTTCCTGTGTTCTGTCATGACCGTATCCCTTTGCTGTTGCTTCTGCATGGAGGAACCCTTTGCAGGGGTCATGGATGTAGCAACGATCTTCCCCTTATTTTTGGAGCGAACCAGACAAAAAATGAATTTCCTAGTTTGGGAGATGAGCTTGCTGCCTGTCTTGGCAGTGATCAAAGAGGTGGCGGTAAGTGGGGCTACCTCTGGTATCCTGTATAATTAATTATCCAAAGAAATAATGACAGCACGAGGCCTTGACTCATACACAACATGTCACCTCCACAAGTATTGCTGGCCTAATAGTACGTCGCAAACATCCAGAGGTGTAACATCACACAATACCTTGTCTGTGAAGCGCTTGATGCTGTAGGGAAGGTGGCACTGGTGGGGAACTTTGAGATCTCGTCCTTCATGAAGCCACCCAATACTGTACGGCTGTGGGTGTGGTGTAGTCGGTAGTCCCAACCGCTTCACAACCTCTGTTGAAATGAGGTTCTTTTGGCTGCCACTGTCGACAATGAATTGCAGCGGTGAACCCTTCACCCACATCTGTGAGTGGAAAATATGTTCCCCCTCCTCTAGATTTTTGGGCTCATTTTTATGGATCTTGGCGGTGGCAACAGTGGCACTGGGATCTGATCAATGATTTGCTTCCCTTTGCCATTCCCCTTGTCAGGTTCTGGCTTAGGGTCGGAACATGCATCTGATTAGGAAGCCTTTAACTCGGCCACCAGGGACTGCTTGGTCTGACACTCACTTGTGTTATGAGTGGGACCCTTATGGAACTCACACCACTTTCCTGTGTCCTTCTTTGGCTTCATGGTGTTGTTCTTTTCTTGCGGCTTCGACGGGTTGTCTTGGGTCACCCCGCCTTGGCTTTGTCCTTTGGACTTCGGATTTGCAGATCCAAAGTCTCGCTTC